>PVKN010011695.1:0-21309 GCA_004027915.1 Capromys pilorides
AATACAGTGCATACTGTTGTCTGTGTAATGGTTATTCAGAGGACAAGATGTAGACCTGATAGCTTGTCTAAACACTATTAGTATAAACCTTTGTTCTCACTGAACTAAGAGAAAGTAGCTGTGTATCTATCCTATCTTGTATATACATATGGTTTTTTTTAGTACAAAATGGTCCTTTCTTATAACTTTTTTTTTCCAATTTTGCATATTTATGTCTGGTAATCTGAACAACTAAGCTGGAGACAACATTATACAATATAACAACCACTGTTGAATTCCTATTGCTTCTTTTGGTGAAGTTCTGTGCCATTTCTTTTTTTAATGTTTTTTGTTCTCTTTAATAATAAATAAATATAGATAGATAGATAGATAGATAGATAGATAGATAGACAGATAGATAGATAGATATAGATATGAGACAAAAACCTAATATCATCCAGCAGAAAAGTCTAACCATGAGGTATAAACAGGAAAGCCATATTAACATGCTAAGCTGTAAAAGGCTCAAGTCGGCAGCTTCTGAGAGTGCCCGAGGAGCTGGCCATCCACTCCGGGTATGGGCTGCGGGTCTCAACATGCAGCTCTTTTCCCTTTGTGCAATGAAAAGAAAGATCTGTGCTGATGATGTTTAGGCAAGAAATCATGTCTGCATCCTGTGCTTCAAACAACTACAACAGAGACAACAATATGCAATGTATTAATTATTGTAAAAAATAAAAAAGGGGGAAAACACCTAATGTCCCAAGGGAGCAAGCGGTAATAAACAGGGCCCGAGGAGAATTGTCATCTCCCTTGTAAATTCCAGCAAGCTGGGGTTCAAGACTGCAGACAGCAGCTTCTCCTGCTGGCGCCGCCATTTGCTGCCTCCTCCCTTGCTTGGGGTGTTAATGGCTGGCACTGTGCAAATTTAGAGTTAGGCAAATGCTCAGGTCAATAGAGAGAGTAGCTGGTATTCACCAAAGTAGTTGTACACATTCCTTAGCCCGCCTTTAGCCCTCAATAAATGTGAGGTGCTTCTGAGGCTCTGGGATCCCCTTAGATGCTTTTTTTTTGGCGGGACCAGGGTTTGAACTCCCAACCTTCCACTTGCCAGGCAGGCACTTGTGCCATGGAGCTATCTCCCCAGCCCCCTCAGATCCCTTAGAGAGAGACGAATCTCAGTGAGACCTCTGGGGCTACGTTCATCAGGTCTTCTCATCATTTCTTTCAGCACCAACTCATAACATACAACATAACAAAATAAATAAATGTTTGAGGCTTTCAAAAGTAATCACAGTTAAAAAAAAAATTAATGTTTAAAAAGGAGAAGAGAAGCGTTCCATCTCTCATAGGAAATCTTTTCACTGTTAGTTCTAAGCCACCTAGGTGGCTCCCTGACCAGAACTATCCGTTCCGTTCTGCTTCAAGTTTGCAATCATTCATACTCACCTTGTTGGGCCACAGTCAGAATTTCATGGGTCATGTCTCCCCCTATCCTAGGAGTTCCTTGCCTGTATTATGGTTGAAATCTAAAAGGGCCTACAAAAGTCTCACATGCTTGGAAGTGTGTTGGATACTGAGGGTTCTCTACTCATCCGTGGAGTTGCCCAAGGGTGAGCTTAGGAGGTAAACATGCCACTGGGTGGTGAGGTCTGGTGGAGGAGACCAGCCAGGGGAGACCTGGAAGGGGCTCTGTGGCACTGACACCTCTCTCTCTCTCTCTCTCTCTCTCTCTCTCTCTCTCTCTCTCTCTCTCTCTCTCCCTGCCACCTGCCATGGGTTAAACATCTTTCCTCCATCATGCTCAATGTACTTGTTTGGTTAATATTTGTTACACTTTTTTTTTTTTTTTTTTCTTTTTAAGTATGGCCGGCTCGGCCTGCTCTGGTGGTGGGGCTGGTGCAGCATGTGGTGCCGGGGATTGAACCACAGACCTTGCAGTCGCCTAAGCTTTCCTAAGCAGGCGCTTTAGACCACTGAACCATCTTGCCGGCCATCTTGCTGAACCATCTTGTTGACTAAAAACACCCAGGAAAGAGCATGCTGTGATCTGCAGCACTGTAACAAGACATTGTTTTTCTTCACTGCCTTTGAAAATGCTTTTATACATAATGGCATGATTTGCAAAATCTCCCATGGCCATGCCTTTGGTTTGCCTTTAGAAAAACAATTATTCTATGCTGTTCAATTATTAATATTATTTCGGTCATGTGCCAGGGAGCCCTTGGCATACAGCCTGGTAGTCATAAAAGATCGTGCCAGAGCTGGTAAGTTCCAGTTGCCTAGTGCCTTGTGGCCAGCATATTGTCACTGTTCAGTGTGGCCCTCTGAGGTGTGGGCAGCCCTGGTACAAGCACCTGGGCACACACAGACATAGCGCCTAAGGCCATGGGTGTGCGCTGTATGTGGTCATAAGTAGCTATGGCCCTGGTTTGTGTATTGACTAGACTTATTTTTGGCATATATTTCTACTTATACCAAAAACGTAATCTAAAGCCATCTGTCATGTTGTACCTTAACAACAAACAAACAATTCTGTGAAAAGCTCGGCATCCAATCTGAAGGAACAGACTTAAAGTCAGCACCTAGCACTGTCTGTCAGTTTCGAAGCTGCGCTCAGTGCCATCATGATTGCCAGCTATGCAGCTGTGTCTGGGATGTCGTCTCTGTTGTAACCGGTTGTTCTGCCTTCCGTACCAACGTTGGGAAGTGCTGGGGTAATAACCTCACCATGGCCCCGTACGAAACAGCTGGGGATGGAACAGAGGGGAGCCAAACAGACACCAGCATCTCTCTGTTAATTAACCAGGAAGGTAGAATCTTGGAACAGACACGAGCCCACCACCTACTACACACGGGAGACATCTCTGAAAAATAGATGATTCCAAGAATGGATGTAATACTAGTGATATAGATACCTACTAAAAAACTAACAAGGATCAACACAGAAAACAAAGTGAAGCATAAAATTAACATATTTGGTTGTTACAGAGTCTTGCAGTGCAGCTTGGACTCATGGCGATCCTTCTGCTTTCAGCCTCCCCGGTTTACCATGCCAGACTCTGGCTGGCTCAGCTCACTCTGGGGGCGGGGCTGGCACGGCATGTGGTGCTGAGGATTGAACTGGGGTCCCTGCAAGGGACCTAAACACCTAAGCAGGCACTTTAGTCCACTGAGCTATCTCACCAGCCCCCAAAATAAAAATTTTGAAATAGAAAGTGATAAGGTGGGCATGGTGGTGCACACCTGCAATCCCAGCACTTGGGAGGCTGAGGCAGGAGGATCCATGTGAGTTCGAGACCAGCCTGGGCTACAAAAGTGAGCTCAAGTCCAGCCTGAACTGCATATTGAGACCCTGGATCAAGAAAGAAAGAAAGAAAGAAAGAAAGAAAGAAAGAAAGAAAGAAAGAAAGAAAGAAAGAAAGAAAGGTAGTTGCTTTCAAAGAGAGCAAACTGGTCAAGCAATGGTAGTGACTCATCCAGACACTGACACTGTCAACAGTTGTACAAAGTACTGTACATGGTTTCGAAGTTAATCCTGAGGGGATTTGACTGAGCTTGGAAGATACAAAATTACATGTTTTGTTATACAGGTCTTGCTTTAACTTGCCCTTAACCACCCAGCTGAAAAGTTTAACTGTGAGGCATAAGATGTAAAGCGAGGTTAGTTCGCTGAGCTGTAAAAAGCTTAAATCAACAGCTTCCAACATTGCCAGTTTCACCAGTAACCCACTGCAATTATGAAACATTGGACTAGGTATACAATTACTTTCTCTTAGTTCAATGAGAAATTTTTTTTTACCAATATCGATTAGAAAATTTATCACATCTACACCCTGTGCTCTGTATAACTACTATATACAACATACATTGTATCAGTTATTGCAAATGTACTACTAACACATTTTGAAACTGTCATATTGTTATTTCCTATTAAAAGTAATAAAAAAAAATTTTTAAAGGTAGAAAATGATAAGACACAGAAGCCAGATGCAATCTCAGACCTCCAGCCCACCCAGAGCAAGTTCAGGAGACAGGATAAAGGAAAATGGAACACAGGCACCTGAAATTTCTGAACAGACAGCAACCTAAATAAAAAAACAAAAGCAAAAACATGAAGCTATAGAGAAAATCAGATCAAAAATAATCTCTCAGAAAAGATAATAATGGCAACATTTATAAGAAAATTGCTCAGCAAATATAGAATAGGGGAAGATTTTTAAAATAGATGATGATAGGAAAAGCATAGAAAACGTGAATAATCGATATAGAAAAGAAATAGGATGCAAGAAGCAGATTCAAACAGACACTGAGGAGTTTTAAAATGCCATTGAAAACTTGCAAAACCGCTTCAACGAAACTGAAGACAGACTCCCAGACTTTCAGACAGGATCACGGCTAGTGATTGTGAAAGAAAAGATATCTTACAAATAACAAGAGATCAGGGAATAGCAATTTGGGGGCCAGGGAGATAGCTCCGTGGCACAAGTGTCTGCCTAGCAAGTGCAAGGTCATGAGTTTGAACCCTGGTCCTGTAAAAATAAAAAAAAATAAAAAAAATCCTTGGGCCAGCGAGATGGTTCAGTGGTCTAAGTGCCTGCTTAGGCAAGCTTAGGCAGCAACAGGGACCACGGTTCAATCCCCGGCACCACATGCTGCATCAGCCCCACCCCCAGGGCAGGCTGAGCCGGCCATAACACAAATAAATAAATAAAGTTTAAAAAAGAAATAGCAGTTTGACAGCTGCAGGATGATTCAAAGCAAATAATATAAGATTAATAGTGGTCAGTGCAAAAGCAGGGCTCACCACGAATGACACAAAAAAAGAATATTTGCAGAAATCATAGCAGAAATCTGGGGAGATAGCTTGGTGGCACAAGCACCTGCCTGACAAGTGCAAGGCCAAGCTCGATCCCCAGTACTCCATGCCATGCTGGCCCCAGAGCCCTAGGTGCACCATGCCAGCCCTGGAACTGGGTGTGGTGGTGCACATCTGTAATCCCAGAGATGAGGAGGCTGAAACAGGAAGATCACTACAAGTCTGAGCTGTGTAGCGAGACCCTGTATTAAGAAATAAAAAATAAGAGATAATCCAAGAAAATTTCTCATACATGAGAACCAAAATGACATGGAGATAAGCGAGGTATACAGAACTCCAATTTACCATCACCAAAATAAATCTACACCCAAACATATAATAACCAATATTCCAAGAATTTAGCACAAGAACAAAAAAAAATTTTTTTTTTTGGCAGGACTGGGGTTCAAACTCATGACCTTGCACTTGCCAGGCAGGCACTTGTGCCACAGAGCTATCTCCCTGGTCCCTAGAACAAAATACTAAAAGCTGTTAGAGAAAAGAAAAAGATCACCTACCAAGGAAATCATGGCTGACTTCTAAACACAAACCCTCAAATCAAGGAGAACTTTTCTCTTCTTCTTCTTCCTCTTCTTCCTCATCTTCTTCCTCCTCTTCTTCCTCTTCTTCTTCATATTATGGCCAGCTCAGCCTTCCCTGGGGCATGGGGCTGGTGCAGTATGTGGTGCTGGGGATTGAACCGCAGTCCCTGTGGTTGCCTAAGCTTTCCTAAGCAGGTGCGTTAGACCACTGAGCCATCTCACCGGCCCCAAATCAAGGAGAACTTGAGATAAAGTATTTCAAGGACTGAAAGAAAATGACTTCCAACACAGATTGATGTCCCCGAAAAGCAGCCTTTCAAAATCAATGCAGAAATCAGATACTCCCATGAAGAAGAACTGAAGAAATGTGCATATCCTATCATCCGAGCAACCACTTGAAAGTTAACGACATGCAACATGTTAACCATTATTCATTTCCTGCTATCTTGCTTTGAAAGACTGTATCGTTGTTTTTATTGGTTTTCTCTCTCTAAAATAAGGATAAATAAAGATATGCCGGTTGGTTTTCTGAGTCCGGCTTCTTCACCCAGCGTTGTGACCTCCTAGGTCGTCCATTTCCTTGCCGATGATCTCACGTCCCACTTCTTTGTGGCCAATATTCTGTGGCGCCTACGTGCCACATTTTCTTCATCCATCCATGTGCTGATGAGCACCATGTGGCAGATGCCACGACTGGGCTTTGGTGTACAGTGCCCTGTGTGCAGCTACTGCTAAACTACATCAACGCTGACTCCTTTGGGTGCAGCACCTCGAGGGGAGACAGAGCCGGGTCACACGGCCACCCTATTTTAATTTTTGAGAATTTGTGTGCTGATTTCTGCCGTGGCTGCGTGACTTTACACTCCCACTAGCAGTCTAGAAGACTTCCCGGTTTTCTCCGCTCGTCAGCTTTTTTGTCCTTTGGGTGATGGTCATTCTGACTGGGTCGAGACTGGCTTTCAGTGTGGCATTTATCTATGTGTCCCCAGTGGCTAAAGCTGTTGAACTTTTTTCACACATTTATTGCCATTTGTACTTCTTTTTAGGAGTGTCCAGCTCATTTATCCTCTTGTTGAATAGATGGCTCATTCTTTCCCTGTTGAATTTTTGGGTTGTTCATCTATTCTGGGTATTAATCTAAAATCTAAAAAATAGCTGGTGAAAGCTTTCTGTAAGCTGCCTCTTTAATCTGTTACAGTTTTAAAGTATTATTTTAAAAGGTACCGTTTTATGGCTCTTCATATATAAATATAGTTGTGAGACCATTAACAGCACTTGTTTCAAGGATATTTTTAAGGGGCCAGCGAGATAGCTGAGGGGACTAAAGCACCTGCTTTGGCAAAGCACAGCGTCCAGGGTTCTATCCCTGGCATGCCATGCCGGCCTCAACCCCGGGACAGCAATTGAGAGTGGGCGTGGTGGCACATGCCGGTAATCTCAGTGCCTGGGAGGCTGAAAACAGGAGGATCGCTATGAATCCAGTCTACACAGCAAGGCTCTGTACACCCTGTCCTAAGTTCATAAAAAAAGAATATTTTTATGACCCCTGAAAGAAATTATGCACCTATTAAGCAGTCTCTCCCTACTTCCCCCTTCGCCTCAGTCTTGGTGACCACAAATCGGCTTCCTGTTCATATACATTTGCATGTTGGGACATTTCATCTTATTGGAATTGCCCACTGTGACATTTTTAAGTCTGGTGTCTTTTTTATTTGAGGACAAATTTCTCAAGATTCATCCATGTTGTACCATTATTTCTTGGAACAATAGTCTGTATTGTATGGATGTGCACATTGGATTGGTCACCCGCCCAAAGGAAAACACTCGGGCTGGTCGATAACATTTTCAACACTTATCTCATCAGAGTGTGTGCTGGTGCCTTAATCTTTTTTTTTTGTTTTTGTTTTTGTCTTTTTGAGATAGGGTCTCGCTATGCAGTTCAGGCTGGCCTTGAACTCACTTTTGTAGCCCAGGCTGGTCTCGAACTCACACTGATCCTCCTGCCTCAGCTTCCCAAATGCTGGGATTACAGACGTGTGCCACCACACCCGGAAGCTGGTGTCTTAATCTTTATGGCTAAGAAATATTCCATTTTACTGATGGACAACATTTCAGTAGGTCATTCATTCAGACACTTCTGGACATTTGGTTTGATCCTATTTCTTTCTTTCTTTCTTTTTTTTTTTTTTCTGTTATCAACATGCTACTGAGAACACTCTTCAACTTATTTTTTTTTTGATTGCATACAAATTCTCAGTTCCGTTTATCACATACCTCAGAGGGGAACAGTTTTATTTTTTCTTTCTTTTTGTCACTGGCTGTAGCTGTCCACGGATCACCCCCACCTTTCTACTTTTTTCACACCTGATGGTTTGCACTGCTCCCGTCTCAAAGCATAGCAAGTTAGAGGCTGTCCTTGTGAATGTCTAGCAAGTAGCTATATTCAGGCAGCAAAATACCACCCCTTGGGGGCGATCAAAATGAGATTGCTGGGCCGGTAAGATGGCTCAGTGGACTAAACGCCTGTTTAGGCAACCGCAGAGACCGCGGTTCTATCCCCGGCACCACATGCTGTGCCAGCCCCACCCCCCAGGGCAGGCTGAGCCAGCCATAATATACATTTTTTAAAAAATGAGATTGCCACTAATGATGGCTTGCTTACAGGAAAAGTCCATGAATCTGAGGACAGGTCTGGAGAGGAAAATCCAGGATTTCATTTCACTTAAGTTGACCTTGAGATACCCATGTTTGGAAGTGTTTGGTATATACATAGGTGTACTTTTTGCTCATTTGGAAGGCCAAAGCACCAGTCTGTACAGTATTTGGCTTTATCAGACAGTAGAATTAGTCCATCGCTATTGGTCATGACCATGATGAGAAGGCTATTTCCCTGGAATAGCCTGGGCGAAGTCTTGATTGAAACAAGTCTGAGGTGCAAATGGGACCTGAAAGGTAGAGGTGGGGACATCCGACAGCTTGCAGTGGCGTTTCACTGTGAGACGAGCAAAGTCCTGGGGCCACATGACTTACACTGAAAACACTGCCGCCATCCCGCTATGTGGCTTTAGAGAGAGGCTTTGTCTCTGTTCTCATCTGAAACTGAGTTAATAACAAGGTTCAGGATTAAATGGTGAATGGTCAATGCTCAATAAGCATCCCATTGGCACTGTTATCTTGAAATTTGTCTCACTCTCTGCCCTTTTCCTTCCAGGAAGAAGTGTAATTTTGTAATCATCATGTAATCATGATGTGGAAGTACTTAACAAGTCAGAGGTCTTGGCACCTTGGGCCAGGGCCGCCTGCATGGAGGGCCTCTAGGCCCCTCTAGCTGGAGCCCAAGTCGTCTGCGTGCTGGCTTGTGTCCAGTGCTTGCGATTACCTGACTGCTGAGACCTCAGCTGCTGCTGCTCCTGTCAGGAACATTTCTGTGTGGTCTCTCCATGTGGCTGTGTTGTTTCCTCACCATGCGGAGGGCAAGTTCCAAGAGCAAGGCCCAAAGAAAAACTAGAAGTTTCCAGTTTCTTAAGATCTGGACCTGGCTGGGCATGGTGGCACACACCTATAATCCCAGCACTTGGGAGGCTGAGGCAGGAGGATCGGTGCGAGTTTGAGACCAGCCTGGGCTACAAAAGTGAGCTCAAGGCCAGCCTGAACTGCATGGAGAGATCTTGTCTCAAAAAGAGAGAGAAAAAAAAAAAATCTGGACTTACCTGGAACCTTGCATGGAAACTCTTCTAGTACTTCTTAGTAGTAAAGAAGCCACGGATCCCCAATGCAAGGAAGGAGGAGGTACGTGTCAGCTACAGTAGGGGAAGTGCAAAAGAGCGCAACTCCAAAAAGAACCCTGGGAAGAGCAGCCGGCGAGCTAGCCCGGCTGACTTAGCGCCTGCGCAGAGGGACCAGTACCACACGCTGCGCCTTCCCTGCCCCAGGCGCGCTGAGCGGTGGCACACATCTGTAATCCCAGCGCTGGGGAGACCGAAAACAGGAGGACCACCACGAGTCCAAGCTGTGGAGTGAGACCCTGTACCAAATACATTTTTCAAAAAAACACTTGTGGTGGCAGCTCCAGCCCCGGGGCGTGCTGAGATGGCGACGGAGACTGGGCACGGCAGCGCACCTGTAATCCCAGCGCTTGGGAGGCTGAAGACAGGAGGACCACTAGGAGTCTGAGCTGCATAGCGAGACCCTGTAGACCCTGTTCTAAACATTAAAAAACGTAATACAAATAAACAATTATCGATATAATCTGGGCAAAATTCCTTCGACGTTCAGGCACCCGGGACGTTCAGGCGAGGCGCTTCGTGGGGCTGTTTGGCCCTCCACTTTGGGTCGCCGTTCTAGCAGACCAGAGACACTAGACTATCGATTGCTGTATGTGGTTCCTGCAGGCGGGAACATGGCAGCTCCTAGTCAAGTCGCAGAGGGATCATCACCTTTTCAAAGTGCGGGAGACTTTAAAACTCTCTTTATGAAAGGCTGGCGTGGGAGGCGGTGGTGCTCCCGGCTGGCGCTACAGATCCTCGTGTTGGCAGAATAGCGCTGTCTCCGTCTTTTCTCCAAATGCGGTTTCCTCTTCTATCGCGTTTAATGAGCACGAGTTTGCACGTGGTTAGACAGAGCAGGTCCAGCGCAGCGCCACTGTGCTCACCCGTGAGCCGCGGCTGCCGCGGCAGGCTCAGTCACCTGCGTCCAGTGAGGCAGCTGTCGTGAAAGCACTGTTCCTTTGGGTGCCTGCAGACGCGCAGGACATTAACGCAGGACGGGAAACCCGGTGGTGAGAGGATTTTTACTGTGCCTTGGACTGGCGGAAGAGGGGACAAAGAGCCCTAGGGACGTGGAAGTGGCTTAGATGGCCGAGAAAAAAATCCAATCACCACTAAAATTTGCAATTTGGGCAGAGAAGCAGAAGCCAGAGAGAAAACAATTTCATTACGTGTATGTGCGCGCGCATGTGTGCATTGAGGACAGGGTCTACGGAGTCTTTAGGGTCTCACTACACAGATCAGACTTGCAGTGATTCTCCTGTTTTCAGTCTCCCAAACACTGGGATTACAGGCACGCACCACCACATCCAGTCTCAATTGCTGTCTCAGAGCACCCCAGTGGCAGGGTAGGCATGGCACGCCAGGGTCAAACTCCGTCTGCTGCGCTCTGCCTAAGCAGGCACCTCAGTTCACCAAGCTTTCCGGCCGGCCCAATAATTCCATCTTTCCTTCCTCCAGGCCTCCTCTCCCATCCTTGGATGGCCACTGGCCAAAGGCCATGCCAAACGGAGCAGAAGAACCACCAGTGAGGCAGACCACAGAGGGTGACTTCCCAGGACTCAGGCCCTGGGGGGAGAAGGCTGCAGAGTCCCACCAATTTATTGTATCATTGTTAAATTTTAAAAGTTGACTACACCCCATCCACGTATTCCAGGGCACATGACCTCAGGCTTGTCCCAGGCTGAGTGTTCACAGCTTGGGTTGGTGGAATAGACTGCGACCCTGTGATGATGACCTGCAGTAAGGTGGACGCCCAAGGTCAGCCACGTCGTCCACAGTCTCCTCACTTGTGGCTTCTGCAGCTGCCATTTCTCCCCTTGTCTGCTGGCTCACGGTTCTTTCCACTTTCTGTGTGCGTCTGCTCTCGGCTTCACTGTCAGACGTTTTGCCATCCAGGTAAGCTCCCTGTGACAGGGACTCAAGCCTCTTTCTGCCGCCATGGAAATGTCGTACGGCAAAGACTCTGAGTGCCACCCAAGGGGTGGACTGCCAGCCCTTGTTCCCAGTCACACCTAGGGGACTATTGGGATATTCTATTGCATTCGTGCTGGCCGATTTGTAGGAATGAATAGGGAGAGTCTATCGTCACAGTATTCTAGAGGAAGTGGCACTCCTGGGCAGCTCCACGGCACACATCCGAGTTAGTCCCTGCACGGCTCCGTGGGGAGGGAGCAAAATCCTCACAGGAATAACCCAAATAAGACAGCACAAAGGTGACACGTGAAAGCTGGAGAGGTGAAAATGAGAGCCAGAGCTACTGCTCCACACTGGTGCAGCTCACAGCAGAGCTCTAAAGACTGCGGCATTTCATGAAACATCCCAGTGCTCTGGGGACAGAGAGCCCTGGAGAGGGAGGGCAACACAGTGCTCTTTTTAGCAACCACCAACTGCAGCACAGGCCAAACCCAGTGGCTGGGACAAGATGACCTGGGAACACAGCTGAGCATGCAGAGGAAGACGTTCCTAACCCCGTGTGTGCCAGAGAGACATGTGGACGGCTGGGGTGACACTAGAAGTCACAGTCACTGACGTAGATGGCCTGGGTTTGGGGCTGTGTCACCGTGACACAGGGCACTGAGACCACTGTGACCCAGATAGAGCTCTGGAGTTTACAGAGACAGAAGGAGTGAGCTTCAGGGGTGGCGAGTGTCGGCCCACGGGCTCTTGGTTTAGGTGCTTGTCTATCTCTCACCCCGTCCCTCAGCACCGGGCATTGTGGGAACTACAAGACTGAAAGAAATCTGACTAGAGGGTGATGGCAGAGGGCACGGGAGGATGGCCTGGGAATTCTATCACAGGTGGGAGCCAAGCTCACCAGGGACTGCAGAGGAGGAAGGAGCAGAGCTTGTCACCCTGGTGGCCAGCGCCCAACCTGGGAAACCAAGATGGAACCGGAGGGAGAAAAGCCTGGAGTTTGCACAGGACGAGGGGACTTGAAGCTGAGACAGCAGAAGGAGGGGTTCCACATACACCCCAGGGTCCCCAAAACACTGAGGCTCCTGAAGATGGTGCTCTGGACACAGTAGCGCCAGCAAAGAGCTCAGGGATGTTCACCCAACCAAAAGAAAGGAACAATATATTCCTATTTCTCTTTTTTCTCCCTTCCTTGCTTTTTTTTTTTTTTCTTGTGCCTTGGTTGGTACTTGGTTGAATATAATCAGCTTTGCGTTTTCCTATACATTTATCAGTAAGCAGCTCTCTGGATGAACTTTGCCCTTTAGTACCATAAAGCTCTTAGAAGTTGAAGTCACAGATTCCCATACCAAAGGGGGCTTGCTGAGGGTGCCCCGCTTTCTTTCGACAGTCAGTGCGACAACTGGGTGTAACGCCTTTACCACTCCTTTCCCCGATTTGCTATAATTCCATCCCTGCCTTCCCTCTGGCCCTCCATGTAGCATCCGTCTTTCTGCTCTTCCTCCCTTGTGTTTCTTTGTATTTTTTCTTTTACTTTTCTTCTTTATTCACTCCATCGTGTTAGTATCCATTTGGACGCATTAATCCTACTAGAGCAGTTCCTAGAAAAGTAGCTGAGCCCTTTCTACACAAGTCCTCCGCTACCTGAAAATACGTGCCACGAGGCACCTCCACTTCTTTTTTCTTTTCAACACCATACATAACTTCTCAGAATTCTGGCTCCCCTTTCTAAGCATGCAAATAGTATTGTCAAAAACTTCTTTCGTTTTGATTTGCTTCTCTTTTTTCTTTATGCGAATCCCCAGCACACTCTTCGCCCTTACAGTTCCCTCGTTTGCCTGGGTTACAGAGGATGCTGGAAATGTTTAAAGCAAGGTCAGTATTTTGCGTTGATCTGTGACTCACACGGGCTGCCGATCCCGCCCGCAGCTGCTCTGCCCACCGTGCGGGGCGAGGGGTGGGTCTGGGGCGGATGCCTGCACGTGGACTTCTCCTATGCTAAGAAAATATCGTGGGGCAAATCACTTACTAACGACATCTGTGCTCTAGTGGCGGCGATTTCTGTATCAACTGAGCCAGGAACTTCGACACAAAGATACAACAGGGGAAAAAAAAATAAGATGCCTCCTAAATTCAAAACTTCCCAAAAGCTGGTCTCACGGATATTAAAGTGGATGAATTTCTAGATAAACATCTCAAAAGCCTAATAGATAAAGTTACCGAAGCACCCAAAGACTGTGTTATGGTTAGTATAATTGTCCCCCCAAAGCCTCATATAAATCATGGAGCTGTCAATCACACGGCTCGAGGGGCGGGGCCAGAGGACCAGGGCGGGGCTTAAGGGGTGAGGCCAAGAGAGGTGCGAACCATTAAACTGACAGCATGCGCCGCCTCCCCAGTTCCCCCTCCAACTGGTGGCCTCTCTTGGACGTATGGAGCAGATCATCCTGGACATGGGGGTGCCTAGTCTCGATGTCTTGCTGTGTTTCAGGTGACTTTAAACTATGAAACCCCCAGTAACTGTGAGCTAAATAAACTTTTCCTTCCCTAAGCTTGTGTGTCGGGTATTTGTCCCAGCACCGAGAGAAGGGTAACTAAGACAGGCATTAATGAGCAGCAGAAATGACTGATGAACAAAAAAGAGTACAGAACTAGAAGAAGTTGCAAATAAGCATCTGAATAAATCAATAACTGAGACGACCTAGGAGTTTAAACAAGACACAAATAAGCAGCTGACAGAGCTAAGGAAGACAACGAAGGGTGGGCAAGCATGAACACACGGGGTCAGTAAAAACTGGCGGTAACGAAATAGTAACTGAGGGAGCTGAACATTTACTCGGCATTCACAGGAAACACAGAAGGAGGCGATCAAAAGATGATCCGAGAGCTCATGGACAGATGGAAGAGAGCAAACCTAAGGATCTTTTGCTTCAGGGAGGGCCAGAGGTGGAAGCTAATGGTATAAAACCTTTATCATGGAAGAAAATTTCCCAAGACTAGGAAGGAGGCCCGGCAGCCCCAGTGGAACACACCCAGGAGAAGACCTCACCTCCACACCTAGAGAAAAATCCCCAGAAACCCAAAGCAAAAACCAAACATTAGAAGCCTTTAGATAAAAGTGTCAAACTGTGTATAAGGACAAACCTTTAAGCCAGAATAGTAGCAGTTTTTTCTAAATTTAAAGAACAAGAGAGTTTGCAGCTTTTCAAGTCCTAAAGGAAAACAATTCCCAGGTGAGATTTCTCTCTCCTGAACAATTGCCCTGAAAAACTGACAGAGGCATAGACCTGTGAGAACAATGGCAAATCGAAGAAATCTGTAACTATTGAACTAGCCCTGCAGGAAAGGCTTAAGGAAAGCCTACACAGAGAAGAGGAGGGGGACAACGAAACAAAAGGGCTTAAAGGAAAGAGCAACTCTTGCTGGAATTAGCTGAGACAGGAGGATGGTCGTGAGTTCAAGGCTAGCCTGGGCTGCACAGTGAGACTCTGTCTCAAAACATTCAGAGAGAGAGAGAGAGAGAGAGAGAGAGAGAGAGAGAGAGAGAGAGAGAGAGAGAGAAACAGAGACACAGAGAGGCAGAGATAGAGAGAGAGACAGACAGAGATAAACAGAGAGAGACAGAGAGAGAGAAATCAAGCAGTAGGAAAACAACCTAAAAAAACAAAACAAAACGGTGTGCGCCTGTCCATGACAACACTCAACACAAATGATCTTAACTATCTAATATAAAACACAGATGGGGGAGCTGCTCCCTCACCAATGTTTTCACTGTTTGTTCTCAGACTAGGACAGGATAATAAGCAACCTCTGGATGGAGTAAGAACCATCAGGGTTTATCTCACAAAACTGGCTCATGGGCCAGGCCTGGTGGCGCACACCTGTAACCCAGCCCATGGGAGGGAGGACCCCAGGGATGGCGAGCCCAGGGCCCTCTAAGGAAAATCACACCAACAGAGCCGAGCAGCGACCCCTGCCCTCCACAGCAGCTAATGGGAACTGGCAGTGGTGAAGGTAGCGAGTCCAACCACAGCAGCCCACCCTGTTCCCAGCAGTGTGGGATAGGAGACAGGAGCCCAGCAGAGTGGAACAGAGGCTGCCGGGCAAGGGCTGGGGGCCCCAAGGGAACACAGGACTCATCGCAGAGCCTTGGGCTGTGATTTACCTCGGGGCTCCAAGTATTCAAAGCCCGCAGCACCTGAGGGAGGGAGGCTGGGGAGACGTGCGGGGTGAGGAGACCCGGCCAGGCAGCCCAATCTCAAGTTGCCGGCTGAAGACTCGGGCCTCAGGCCCTGCATCCAGAGGCTGAGGTCAGCCTGCAAGTCCTGTGAGGCTGAAGGAGCAGCATCGGCGCAGCACGGATTTCAGCGCTGATGCAGGCACGGCCACAGAAGTCTGGACATGCATGGGCAGCTGTGTGGACTCAGCCTGGCTAAGCAGGGGAGGAGCCGCCTGGGAGCTACCCAGAGAGAGTCAACTGAAAGCACAGGCAACTGAAAGAGAGGGAGGGATGCACGTTCTGAGGCCAGGACCATTCTGTGATAATAAGAGAGTTACAGATTGAACCTAACACGGGCATAAGACTGAATGAAATAGCACAGGCATCCACAGCACTGCTGGTGGCTCTCCTGCTTGTGTGCCTCTGAGAATGGCCTGTGGGAAGAGTTTGGGGAGATTTGGAGAAGCCAGCTGAAAAAGTACTGCTGGAATAGCTTAGGCAGTACTTGCCTGCGGCCACGTCTCAGAAGAGCAGACTATTGACAGAAACTCTGTCAGGAAAAGGCTCAGGAGGTTTCTGCTGGGAAGGAGGATTGCACGGGGTGTGTTATGGCTTGGCAGAAAGTGTGTCTGCATTTTGCTCTCGTAAAGAGACTTTGCCTGGGAGTAAGACTGAGGGCGTGGACTAATTAATCTGGCAGAAGAAATTTCAAGGCAGTCTCATGTTGAGGTGGTGGTGCCGCTACTGTTGGGGTATTTTAGGCAGATCTTTGCTGAGAATAATGAGCAAGAGGTCAGCAAGATGGTTTAAAGCATTGTGAGTGTGGCCAGAAAGGAAGCCCAAAAAGCGGTGGACTGCAAAGGTGGAGCAGAGGAGGTCTTGTGTGCTGAGAAGGAATCGGAGAATAGAAAAGATGACCCAGGGAATCACAGGAAGTGGCAAGACTTCACCATTTGCAGCCTCAACATTGCAGAAGTGATGGACTGAGAAGACTTGAGAAGATTGCTCCAGAGCCCCATGTCCCAGAATGATACAAGCCTAAGGAAGTTGCTCCTTGGGATTTGGCTCATAGGCACTGGACCCCTACAGTCAAGAGGGAAGAAACTCCGGCTACTGCTGCCGCTGGTAGCAGACCTTGGCAGCACCCACACGGCACTGGTTTTAAGTACATATGGAATGCAAGCATTGTGGGGTCAGGAAGGCTTCAATCCAGATTTCAAAAGAAGGCCTGGGAGGCCAGGCAGTGTGGCCCCCACGAGGGCAGTGTGTCAAGCTGTGAGTGTGAAGCCAAAGGCTCAGAGAGACCAAGGAGTTTGGAGAAACTGGCAATGTGAATCGCCTGAGGAAATTTGCAAGGAGGGAGCAGGGTCAGCCGCAGGAGTAAGAGGCAAGAGCTGCGCCCACCGGCAGAGCCGTAGGGGCAGAGACACCCAGACCTCCTGGAGCCCACAACCGTCTGTTTCTGCGGATGCTAGAAGCAGAACTGTGGGCAGGAACATTTTCTCTGCTGGATTGTGGTCTCGCTTTGCTCCCATTTCTCTGCAGCCCCTACTTGTAAGTTTTGGAATGGAAATACCTGTCCTGTGCCACTGAATACTGGAAGCGTTTAGCTTTCCTTATATTTGTGTAGGGGCTTGCAGCTAAGGGTTCACTTTAAATCTCAGACGAGACTTTGGACTTAGACTCTTCAGCAATGCCAAAACTCTTAAGACACTGGCCACTCTTAGAGATGGGCTGATTGCCTTTTTTGCATAAAGGGATACAGGTGAGTCTTTGGGGGACCAGGGTAGAATGCTATGGCTTGTGTGTATGTGTCCCCTCCCCAAGCCTCACGCCGGTGTAGGTGGGGCTTCTTCTCAGAGGTGGGTGTGTCTAGAGCACGTGATTGACTCATGGGGCACTGCTTGGATTAGTGCCGTGTGATTGCTAAGTCAGTCCACTGATTAGTTTGATGCCACTGTAATCCCGGTAGTCTAGGTAGAGTACAAAAGGGGCAGAAAAACACTGTTAAGGTCCCTTGCTTGCTTTTCCACCTTCTGCCCTTCTGTTTCTTGTCTGAGATGCCATCCTGCCCTGGGACTAGTCATTTATGGACTGAAGGCTGTACAAATTATGAGCTAATAAACCCTTCCCCCTTTGACTTTGGATATTGAGTATTTTGTCTCAGCAAGGGAAGAAAAGTAAGAGCCAGGGAGATGGCTCAACAGTCTAAATGCCTGCTTGGCAAGCTCAAGGACCCAGGTTCAATCCCGGTACAACATATACCAACCAAATAAATAAATCTTTAAAAAAAAAAAAGAAAAAGAAAGAAAGAAGGACTGGCAAGATGGCTCAGTGGTCTAAAGCACTTGCTTAGGCAAGCTTAGGCAACCGCAGGGACCACGGTTCAATTCCAAGCACCACATGCTGCACCAGCCCCACCACCAGGGCAGGCTGGGCTGGCCATTAAAAAAATTTTTCTTTTAAAAGAAAGAAACGTAATTAAGACAATAGCTCATAGAACATGGTTAGTAAATGTAACAAAATTGAAATTATCTTATGTATATTATCTGATCATGGTGCAATGAAATTAGAACTTAATGCCAAAAAAAAAAAAAAAAAACCCGCAAAAACTACATACACATGTGGAAATTAAATAGCACTCCCCCGAACATCCAATGAGTCACAGATGAATTTAAGAAAGGAATTAGATAATTTCTATAATTAAATGACAATACCAATGCAGCATCCTGAAACTTATGGGGCACAATGAAAGAAGCATTACAAGGAAAATCCACAGTGGCGAATTCCCATGTCAAGACAGAAAGGAAGTAGAAGAGGGTCAGAAAGAGGGTGACAAAGGGGTGGGGACGGGATGCACGCACACACACACTGGTGGGAGATAAGCAATGGAAACACAGCGTACTACAAAAGACGAAAAACAAAGATCCATCATGGTTCTTAATCCAAAAAGGTAATTTGATTTATTTTATCTAGCATTATGGTCTCAAGGTACATACATTTTCCTACAAATGATTCGAATTTATCATTCACTGTGACTCAATAATGTCATTGTACATATGCACTACATTTTCTAAAATTGGATATAGAAAGTTAAACACTCTCTTACTTGAGAAATCCTAAATATAAATAATCATAAAATCAAAATTAAGAGATGTGAGAACACACAAAGATGGACTAATGGGGACAGGCAGGACGCCTAGGGGTTGCGGGACACTGCGGAGAGGGGCCAAAGGAGGAGCGCAAGCACCCGTGACACCCTAACTCCGCCCACCAAGGCCCCACAGCAAACGCATTTATTATATACTGCAAATACATCCAAGAAACCCAGTAATCACTGCATGGGGAGGCAGAGGTAGGAGGATTTCTATGAGTTCAAGGCCAACCTGGGCTACATAGTGGGTCCAAGGCCAGCCTGAACTACGTGGTGAGACCCTCTCTCTCTCAAAAAAAGAAAAACATGGATAGAGATAGATATATGGATTTATAGAGAAAAACAATGAACCATACAATCTAGGAATAAATTCTCAGTCAGCTAGATGTGTCCCGGTAGCTTCATCTCGAGCCGGAGGAGAATGGGGTTCCCACCCACCCCCCCATCTGAAGGTGGGATCTGATCTAGTGGGACCACAGAGCCTGCCTCCCATCCACCTTTGCAGCCCGGCCTGTTTTGCCTCTCAGCCTGGGTTAATATTCCAGTCCGACTCTGTCTGGCACCTCAGAGTTCCTCCAGCCATCTCTCTCTTCCTGCCTGTGTCCAGCCCTAACCCCTGCCCCTCTTCTCTTTCTCCTGCAGTGGCTGGCATGGGCCTGAGCTTGGAGCTCAGCTTCTGCTGCTGCCGCCCAGAGCCAGGGCTGCTCCACGGCTGCCACGGCCTCCAACAGCTCTGTCTTCTCCTTCAAGTGCTACAACTCACGAATGATTCACACTACTTTCCCAAATCTTTCAGAACATCTCCACGCTCATGCTGTGGTTCCAGACATTCACAAAGCCCATTGTCCCCCAAGGATATGGAGGTGTGTGGACGGCCTGGATTCTCCCCCTGTATTGTTATCAGTAAGTACACAGCGGCAGTACACGGATGTCCACATCCCTGCGGGGAGTTGGTCCATTGTGGGATACATCGCAATTCCTTCCCTTCACTACCTTCCCTCCGCCTCCACCCATCTCTTAATTCCCTCCTCCCTCAAGATTTATCTCCCTACTTCCAATTATCTGTCCCTTATCTTGTTCTTTATTTATATTTTACAGTTCTCATAGAAGGGAAACTGTATGATATTTAACCATCTGCATCTGCTTTATTTCACTTCACATTAGGGCCTCAAAGTGCATCCATTTTCCTATACAGTGAAGTAGTCCTCCACTGTATGTAGAAACTCCATTTTCTTCATCTATTTATCTGTTTCTGGGCAAACGAGCTACTCCCAAGATTTGGCCCTGATGCACTGGGCTGCTGTAAGCGTGCCTGCACGTGGACCACTGGTGGATCCCATCGCTAACTCTCAGGAGGATCCCCAGAAGCGGGAGTTGCTGGCTCAGTGAATCTCCATGGCCTTGGAGCTTGCAGAACCACCTCTGGCCTCCTGACCGGCTCGCCAGTTATCTCACTGCGTGCTTAGCTGGGCTGGGGCACTAGAGTGTGCTGCTGAAAGAGCTAAAGCTTCTAAGGTACTAAAAGGAAGCGATGGGGCCGATCAGACCAACTGGCACACAAGGATAGAATTTTGGGGTGGCAAGCTGGACTGGAAGTTCCAAAATAGGCTTAGAATGTCCAACAATGGGAGGCTAGACTAGAAAATAGCCCCAGGGTCTAGGGTAGGTGGCCCAGGCCAGAAACCCCCAGATGATCCAAGTTCCATGAACCATATGGGGAAGTTGCCAGAGAATACTTGCAGTGTCCAGCAGCGGCTGGCTGCACTGTAGCATTTCAAGAACTCCGTCCTGTAACCAGTTATTGCAGGGGCAGAGTTTTATAGATCAAGCCACATGCTCCTGGTTAGGTGTGGTGGTGCACACCCGTAATCCCAGCGCCTGGCTGGAAGGACGATGCTTTTGAGGCCAGCGCGCTCCACGTAATGAAGCTGAGGCTGCTTCAGACTGCGTAGCAAGATTCTGCATCACTGAGGAAGAAAACTGCGTAGTGGAGATGGGGCGAGCTCGCTCTGTTCTGCTGGTGACAAGCATTTCCAGGAATGGCTGACCAGCCACGTCCACGGACAGCGCTGCTTTTCACCCTTGTGGGGTCAGTTGGATGATGTTTGTCTAGATAATCCAGTCCTTGTCCACGTGCAGTGTCCCCTTGACTTGGCAAGAGGGTTCTAGGCAGAAAAGAGACATTTCATGGGTAAGGTGCCAAACGCCTCAGCTGTTCCGTGGGACGATGCCCCTGCCTTCCCTCAAGTCTCAATTGCTTACCGGAGACAAGGATGTAAACTGTTAACATGTAGACATCCTTACACTCACCCTAACTCTAAAATGAACCATCAAGTTTAGGATCCTTCGAAGGCTTTTCAGAAAAGCGAGTTGAAGTCAGACCCCAGCACAGGCTGACTAAAGCAGAACCCGTATTTTAAGAAGATCCCAAGGAGAAGTGGACAGACACAGGTGTTTGGGGTGCATGGTTCTAGGACATTCTTCTGTGTTCAAAGTTAACGTTAAAACCAGAAAGGAGGGTTAGGGAGATAGCGTGGGGATCTAAGCACCTGCCTAGAAAGCACAAGGACCAGAGTTTGATCCCCCATGTCACAATGTTCTCTCATCTTGTATTATCAATTTTTTTCCTTGCATGCTCAAGTTCAACTCCATGCTCCATCAACAGAAATATTTGTACTTAATAGATGCTCAGCAAACACAGTGAATGAATGAATGAGGTAAATAATTAATAAGGGAATGAGTGAGTGAACGAATGCTCTCTATTCTGAAGATGGGAAAACTGAGGCTCAGATAAACAAAGTGAGTGCCCCAGGGTCACGCAGCTGTAGTTAGCAAAGGTGGACTCGGTTCTTGATCATAAACGTTCTCATTCAAAT
>PVKN010011696.1:0-21409 GCA_004027915.1 Capromys pilorides
TTTTAAAGACTGGATTTTGAGAGCAAAACATGTAAGTCAGAGAAGTACAGGACAGAAAACAAATATAGTGACCCCTATCCTTCACCCATAGCTTTAGTTTTCATGGTTTCAGTTCCCTGTGGTCTACTCTAGTCTGAAAAGTTTACACGGAAAATTCCAGAAATACAAAATTTATGTTTTAAATATTTATTATAATGTATTATAATTTTGTTTTTTATTATTGCTGTTAATTATCTTAATTATATAAAATTAAAATTTTATGACTAGGTTTGGATCTCTTTATACTTAGAAACACAATAGAAAATGTTCATATTCCTTTCTTTCACCAGAAGAAAAATTTCTGAATCAATAGGTTATCCAGTAGAACAGAAATATGTTAAGAACTTATTCATAAGTTTCTGAACAATGCAAATAAGACATAATTATACTTTCAAACATCATTGGCAACATGATTCTGAAGTACTGTATCTCAGGTTTTATGTAAAAAGTCATTATTCTTCAAATAAAGATAATCCCCTACTCACATCTTGTAAAAAGTCTCTAGCTCCCCACAACTTCCTGAGATCTGTGAAGAAACCACAGTCTTGGGATGGGAATCCATATAGTACTGGCAGTCTTTGAATCTTAAGAAGAAACAGTCAGTGATTTTATAAGTCAACTAGGTGTAGTGTGCTGATTGGAGTATTGCTAATAACTACCAACCATATGGGGATAATGCAGTAGCCTTCAGATCAGCTCTTGCATAAGAATAAAGAGAAATACCTGGGGCTGGCAAGATAGCTCAGTGGTCTAAAGCGCCTTCTTATGCAAGCTTAGGCAAATGCAAGGACTGCAGTTCGATCCCCAGCACCACATGCTGTGCCAGCCCCACCCCCAGGGTAGGCTGAGCCAGCCATAATATAAATAAAATTAAAAAAAGAAATTAAAAAAACAAAGAAAAATATCTCTAAGTTATCAGAAAAATAATTGTCTACAACCAAAAAGGCAGGAAGAGTAATTAAATTTGCAAGTAGTATGTCCATGTGGTTCTGTCACAGGGCTCCTCAGGATGCATTTGAATATGTTCCAAAGCCAGCCTATTGTCAAACTCATTCATTAATTTAAAAAATACCAGGGGCTGGGGAGATAGCTCCATGGCACAAGTGCCTGTCTGGCAAGTGCAAGGTCATGAGTTCAAACCCCAGTCCCACAAAAACAAAACCAAACAAACACACACAAAAAAATATAGTAAAATTCTGCAACACTTGATAATAGATATAATCCCACTGGAATCTGTCCCATCCATTGAAGGGAGTTCATCATTTTCTATGCTCTGGGCCTTCCTGGCTGAGTGGTGCAGTATATGAATATGCTATCATTCTATACACTGTCTTTAATCCCTCCCTCAAACTCTGTCTGTCTGTCTGTCTGTCTGTCTGTCTGTCTGTCCTTTTGAGAAAAGATCTCCCTATGTAGCTCAGGCTGGCCTTGAGCTCACTTAGTAGCCAGGCTGGTCTCAAACTCGCAATAGTCCTGGCTGCCTGGGTGCTGGGATTACAGGCATGCACCATCACGCGTGGCTCCCTCCCCTGAACTATAAAGAGAGTTTGGGAAGTAGTCACAGTGGACCAACATTTTTTGAGTAATTGCCTGAAAGAAAAGGAGCACATTAATGCTATGTGGTATTGATACTATTAAACTAGGTGAGATCATCACAGCTATGGAATAGGTCGTGGGTTAAGGTATTCAGAGTATAGATGTTATTCAAGATGTTGCTGATCTTATTGTAACTTTCAATGTGAAGAATATTTTCATGAAAAATGAGACTCAGGTTAACTCCAAATAAATTCTGAAAGGCATTCCATTATGTTAGTGAAGAATCACACTAAAATTTTGTGAGAAGCCCAGTGATTCAGCTAGCCCTCAATACTAGTGCACTGAAGAACCTGGTCAACCTGAGGCATAGGAGAATTACCCCTCAAGGTTGTACATTTTGTGGGATTTCTCAAGAAAGTGTCAGGATGGAGAACACACTCAAATATGTTTGCTACATGAATTTGGCTCAAAGAGATAAGGAAAAAATCCTCTCTCTTGTGAAGAGAACCACCAGATTTACAATCCTGGCTAAGGTCCAAGTGGTAAGTCTCCATGGAATAATACAAAGGCATGGCAATTATTTGCTGGAATAAACCACTAACCAATACAATTAGGAAGTACAGTCAGAGGAAACATAAACTTAAGGGGATAATTTTAGTAAAAGGAATAACTACAACTGGAAATATGAAAAACTATTAAAAAATTTTCCATAGGTAAGAGTAGTTCTTTTCAGGTAGAACAAACAAGGATAACCAAAGAAATAATAATTTTCATGCAGAAATCAAACAAAAGCTTTAAACCTAAATAGTCCTAATAAGGAAGGATCAGCGCTGCATCAAAGTGGGAGAGCAAAGGTCCAAAGTGCTAGCTAAGGACCTCAGGTGTCTACTCATAAAGTGTTGCTGGATGTAGTGGCACATATCTGTAATCCTAGCACTCAGGAGGCTGAGCCAAGAGGGTCTTGGTGAGATAGAGGTCAGCCTGAGCTGCATAGTAAGTTCAAGGCCAGCCTGAGCTATGGTAAGACCCTGTTTCAAACAACAACAAATACAAACAAACAAAAAAGTAATGTGTATTTCAGTTGCAATTTTTAGAGTATTTCAGTTGAAGAGTCAGAGATCTTCTTAAAGAGCAACTTTATAGCTTTTATTTTAAAAGATTAAAAATAGACGGGACTGTGAAACTCTATCAAAAGTCAAATAACGGGCTTTGTTGGCAACGTAAAGTTAATGCTAGGGAGAAAGTTCCTGGACTTGCTCTAGGAGGACCTGTTCTTGTGCTGTTAGTCCAGAGAGATTCACAATAGATTTCTTAATACACTGTTTAACCTTCTTATTGTTAAAAAGAGTAAATATAGTAAACCACACAAAATTACATACAGCTAATAAATTATTGCCGACACTCTTGTCATCATGACCCTTGTCAAGCAGTAGGACAGTGCAGTAGTCCAAAAGCCTCCAGTGCCTGTCTCAGTCAGACTCTGCCCACTTCACTACTACCCAACTGTGTACCCCAAGGACTGCATAATTTAGACTTAAAATGGAGTTCTTTTTTTTTTTTTTTTGTGGGACTGTGGTTCGAACTCATGACCTTGCCCTTGCCAGGCAGGCATTTGTGCCATGGAGCTATCTCCCCAGCCCCTAAAATGGAGTTTTAACAGTAGATACATCCATCTCTACACTCCGGCAGGAAGTGGTAATCCTGGCATGCTGAGACCTTCGTTTGCATCTAGTCCCAGAACTGTTCTTCAATAGTAGCAATAAGCTTTTTAAGTCTCCAGTCGTGAAAAGGGCAACCTTCCAATACCTGCAGCTGAGTCACCTGCGGTAAGGACAAATGTATTCTCTGGTAGCAAGCAAAGGGCATGTATCCCTCTCAGAGGAAGTCCCACTTAAGACAAGCAATGGCAATGGGTGGCCTGCTATAAAGACAGCATCGTTCTTTAGGCAAATTCACTGTTTATAAATACATTACAGCACTAATGGGACCCAGCTTAACGGAATTCACACCAATCTGAGGCATCAAAATATAGTGATGGGAATGCTACAGTCCACAGAATAAAACAAGGCACTACAAATCCATACTCTGGTAAATTAATGAATTAATAGATAGGAAAGTCTTTTTCATTACAGTAAAATATAGACACACATATACCTATATTGTAATTTGAAATATATATATATATATATATATATATATATATATATGATAATTTAGAAAGTATGAAGGACATAAAAGTTTCCAAACTATGGGTGAAGGTTGATGATGAGCAATAGGCATTTCTAGCCTCTCTCTACCTAATGCCAATGCTTACAGAGGGGAAAACAATAAACTTACAATGGAGAAACAAGGCAGGTACCACCTGGACACCTAGACAAAATTGTCACACACTGCTGACCTTTCTTTTGGTTCCATGGAGGATCAATTTACATTCCCTTAACTGTTTCTTTGGATCAGCAGACTTTGTTCCAGTATATTCTCTAAGATCACTGAGTTCCCTTAAAATATTACTATTTCCTTGACCTCTGTTCTCCTCTTACTCTTTAGAAAAGGGGCATATAAATCGCTGAATCTTATTGAGCTAGTGGGTAACCATACTCCTGTGAACTTTTACTTTTTGCACATTAATAAACTTGCACGCTCTTGTCCTATTTAGTCTGTGTGTTTATTCCAATAAATCTTCAAGAGATGGACAGGAATTTTTTCTTCATCCCTATGATTTAAACATGTCAGGGTCCAGAAAATGAAAAGGGTGAGGGATTGTTTCAGACAACAAGAGGCCGAGAGTGTAAAAAGGAAAATTATGGTGTAAGGAATGTTAAAAAAGCTTCTTAAAGAGGAGCTGGAGGCTGGGGATGTAGCCTGGTACTAGTAGAGTACCTGCCTACTCTGCCTGTGGCCCTGGGCTGGATGCCTGGACACCCCACACACTCACCGGACACACATGCTGACCTCCCCAACCCCCTCTACACTCTCTCTCTCTCTCTCTCTCTCTTTCTCTCTCTCTCTCTCTCTCTCTCTCTCTCTCTCTCTCTCTCTCTCTCTCTGTCAGGAAGCCATTAAGGAAGCAGCAGGACTTACCTGCATATCTCAAGATGATGCCCGGAGGATAATTATTTTGTAACCAGACATTCAAGATGTATGCCAAAAGGCAATCAGACACTTGCTTTATAGACATTTTTATTAAGTGTACACATTCTTCTCTTTGTCTTCTATCTATCAAGCAGCTACTATTCTTTCACAATGCTCAACAGGAAGTTTTTCTACTCAAGAATTTTAACTGCTTTGTAATAAATCAACACTACTTGTCCATAAGTTTCCACTTTCCCCTGAACAGAGGCAGACTTATCTGAAGCTGATTTCCAAACTGTAATTTGTAAGACACTAAAGAGGGTACTTGACAGGTTCTGTTTAAAAAAATAAAATAAAACAAAAACCACTCCAACATCTGGACATGATGGCACACTCTTGTCTGTCAACTGCAGTTAAAAAATTCCAAGAAACAGCAGCTGTGAAACTTTAAAGAGGATTTAAATTGGACTCTTTCCCTCTATATCTGGCTCCTGCTGTCATCAAAGAATGGTCATTTTTCTTTTTTTGTCTTTTTGAGACAGGGTCTCACTATCTGGCTCAGGCTGGACTGGAGCTCACTTTTGTAGCCCAGGCTGGTCTTGAACTTGCACAGATCCTCCTGCCTCAGTCTCCCAAGTGCTGAGATTACAGGTGTGCACCACCAAGCCCAGCCTAGAGTGGTCATTTTTCAAGTCAACATTTTTTGGCAGGGTTGGGGGGTGGTGGTGTCAGGTGATTGAACTCAGGACCTCGTGCTTGCCAGGCAGGCACTTAAGCCACTGAGCTATCTCCCTGGCCCTTGACAAATTATTTTTTATGTAAAGTTTCAATAGTAATTAAAAGTTTGAATTCTATAAAAAGCCCAATATCCATTAATCTGTGGGAACATTATATTTAACCAACCTGTCAGACATTAATGGGCTTAAAATGTATAGCAGCTGTACTGCTAAGTTAATTAACCTCTCTAATTTGGCCATTAGAAATCAGTATACAAATATTAGAACTTCAGTAAGAAAGTGCAGAATTACAGGAAAGACTGAGTGTGTATTTCCCTTTTAAGACCCATCTAGCCTACTTAAAAGGATTTACAGGCATCACTTAAAATGAGTGGTCAGGGCCCTGTGAGATGGTTCAGCAGTCTAAAGCACCTGCTTAGGAAAACTTAGGAAATGGAAGGACCGCGGTTCGATCCCCGGCACCACATGCTGTGCCAGCCCCAGCCTCAGGGCAGGCTGAGCCAGCCATAATACAAAAATAAATAAATTAAATAAATTTAAAAAAAAATGAGTGGTCAGTACATCTTTATACTGCAGCAAACAAGTCACAAATAAATTCAGCTCACAAGGCCCTCAGAGCCAAGAAACAAAACATTGGAATGTTACATTGAATCTAAACTTTGCCAATCCTTGTTCTTTTCATGAACTACAGACTACATGAGCTATAAATCTTTCATAAAGATATCTTAAAATCTCATGAGATGAAAACATTTACTGCCTGTATCTTTCTTAACGTTTTACTTAGAAGCTACTTTTTTCCTCCTGAGTGACTAGCTGGTCTTTTGTGGAACCTGATTACCCTCTGCCCCACCCCAGGAGAGCTCATGTGGCTCACTTTCCAGATTCAGGCTGGTCAGGGCTTCAGGCAGCCCAGGATATGCACATCACCTCCACTTCATGAGCTTCTCCTGGCAATGGGGCCGCTCTGTTCTGGGGGGCGCTAGCAGGTGGTACTGGAAGAACTTGGCAAAGAGAGCATCTTTTGCAGCTCTGGGATCCTGAAAGGTTCTGTGTTCCTTTGGGCCTTCAAAGGGATTTGTGTTGAGGCCCTGTCAGACGCTGACTCCAAGCTTGCCAGGAAAGCAGACCAGCAACTAGGGGTGAGTGCAAAAGCTCAAGGCGTCTTCCTCCCACAGATGCTGGGACGCAGACTGCCTTTCTCCACATGTGGAGTCAGAGGCGTGGAAGCCTGCCTGACTTACTCGTTTTCCTCAGTCCTCACATCCTGTTGCCCTCGACCATTTCAACTCCTTACCTCAATCCCTCCTCAGCCCCACTTGAAGCCCTTCTCAGTCCTACTGTTTCATCCAGAAAGTACAATGGACTCTCTAGGTGGGCTCCCTCAGGTGTGCCACCATGCTACCCCTCGCAACTCTATGAAACTTTTTACACAGGGTCTTGCTATGTGGTTCAGCCTGGTCTTAAACTCATTTTGTAGCCTAAGCCAACCTTAAACTTGAGGTGATCTTCCTGATTCAGCCTTCCCAGTATTGAGATTATAGTTGTGCATCACCACACTGAGCTTTACCTCTCCTTTTTGATAAGGCTTCCCAAGGTGCTTTTAAAAATAAAAATATGATCAGGTCTCTTCTTTCTTAAAAGTCCTTACTAACTCCCTATTAAATTACAATATAATGTCTTAACTCCTTGGTATGTGGATAGCCTCCCTTCACTCCTTTAGCTCTATCGTTAGCCATCTTTCCTTCCACTTGGAGACTCTATCTGTCACAGTCTGTTGGTCTCTTTACTCACCCATTTCTCCCACAGTAAACTTCCCGAGAACAGAGAGATTTTTAAAAATTACATTCATATGCCTACAGTACAGCATGGTGCTTGGCATGTAAGCACACACAACTGAGAACTCAGAGGAAGAGTGATTAGCACATAATTTTAATTAAAACTATTAGTTTAGAGGAAGAACAGGACTAGAATAGTGTTTATTATCAACTTCTGGAAATCACATTTATATAAAAGGAAGGGAACAGGCAAGCAGAAGTCCAAAATGATGCGGCTTACATTATTGCACGTGGATGAATATGCTATTTAGGGTAGCATAACACTCAGGTTAGGCCAGGAATAGGAAGAGACAAACATAGACGACAAACCTCCTTTTTTTAAAATCTGGATCCTGAACTCCTTAGTGGCCTCAAAATTATTAAGCATACTGGACACATTCAGCAAACTCTTTACAAAAATGATGGCAGGGTCTTCAACACATTTAGCTAGGTGCATACGCTCCATTCCAATCATGTGCAAGTGTAGCATAAAGCCTGAACTCACAGAACAGGACAGCTACAACCTCCCAGGGTCTGTGCTTATGCACAGGAGGGAAAGGAGTAACCTTCTACTTTACCCAGATTTTAGGAAACAATACTGTGGCTACTGTTCTCAAAGGCTACTCAAAAAAGTCAATCTTTTGAGCTTTTTTAATTTTGGTCATTTATATTGGAACATGGAGAAAGTGACAGTGAACAGGAATGAATACTAAAATAATTTCTAGGCTACTGCTAGAAAATAAAATACAAATTTAAAAAAAGTCTCCTGCCATATTCACGAAGGTGGCAATAGCTGTACGTGTAAGAAAAAGGCTACAAACTCATAGAAAAGATCAACTGTGGATTCTAAACAAAGTACAAAACTGAGTTTGTTTTTATATCCTTGAGTGTTATATAAAAAAAATGTAAACCACTGGACCTAATCACCAAAAATGAGTGTCCTCCTAAGCCCAGGTGTGACCTTAAAGTTTGGCCTGAGCCAGTTTCATCTTCAAGTTTTCTCCAAGTTTATCCATGAACTCAAAGGTATTCAAGTAGTCAGAACGTTGTACACTAATGGGGGAGGAAAAAGAAAAGAAGGAAATTTAGTTTGTTTCTGAGATGATAAGAGGTAGAGGGGAAACACAAAACCCTAGAAATGTGACATAAAGTAGTGTTCTATTTATTTCCAAAATAAAATCAACTCGATGTTAACGAACTATGATTGACTGGCAATGACTATACTCAAGGTTCTCGGGGTGGACACAGACTCAGGTGGGCAGCCTGTGGGAAGGCTCATCCATTCATGGATGTATCCTGCCATGAAGCTCTGAGGTTGAAATTGTTAATGGAGCTTCCAGTCACACTAAAGCCAGTAAGATCAAACTCATCCCACATCCATCATTCTGAGAAATAACAAAATTTATTTAAGGCACGGCCATGCCTTGGCCTACATGTCCCTATATAACTATAAGTCCTCAAAACAAACTTTAATCCTTTTTATTTTTATCAGTATCTTACTTTTTTTCGGGCTGGCTCAGCCCACCCTAAGGACAGGACTAGCACAGCATGTGGTGCCAGGGACTGAACTTTGGTCCCCTGTACCTGCCTAAGCAGGTGCTTTAGACTGCTGAGCTATCTTACCAGACCCAAAAGACAACATACTGGCTGACATAATCCTATAGGTCAGTGCCTATCAAACAGGCTACAAAGCTATACTGAGAAGAACAATTCAAACATATTTTTGCTGCAAATTCAAATTAAAAAAAATATAGTGATGGAGTTTATGCCACTTACTGGGACACACTGATCCTAACTGGGATCTCTGAGGAAACACTGGTTGGGGTATGGCATTAAGGCTAAATTTTAGTAGAATTTCTTGAGGTGAGTTGTAGTCCCTCACTCTGACTTTGAGGGAAGAGGGCAATCAGCTGCTAATCCAGCTGGGACACTGGCTGCCATGTCCTTGGGAATCCCTAGGCAACACATAGGCCCTTAAATACTAGACTGATAGTTATAGACAGTGAAAGGATATTTCTATCAGTTGGAACTAACTGGACACATTATACTTGAACTGCTTACTTTTCTCATTTGCAAATTAAAAAAATAAAGGGGTAAAATAAACTAGCCTCACAGTCACTTTTGCCATTGTCTGTTATTTTCTTCCTAAAATCTAACAGAATCTTTTCATTGAGTGCTAGTTCACTATGATGGAGATTGCCAAGCTATCATCCAGCCCACCAACCTACTGTAGTCTGTGGCCTAATTTTGCACATGGAAGTCTGACTGCTGTGCTGCTTCACCCGTTTCTGTCTTGTCTTTCACTATTTTCCTGCTACAAGACAGATGCAAAGTTGGACAGCTGGATAGTTAACAAAACGTTTACATCCCATGAAGTCAGAAATATTCTCTGACAATTTACAGGCACTGTCTGCAGACCCCGAAGAGGGTATTTGATAACAATTCACATTCTAAAAGGCACTAGTGATAGTCTGACCAGAGTTCGAGGCTTACACTTACTTGGGTAAACCTTTAATGCAAGCAGCCAAGTCCTTGGTCATGAAGCCAGCCTCAATGGTCTCAATGCAGACTTCTTCCAGAGCTTTTGCAAAGAAGCCAAGTTCGTTGTTGTTATCAAGCTTTGCTCTGTGGGCCAACCCTCTGGACCAGGCAAAAATAGAAGCTAAAAGGGAGAAACAAAAATCCTCCACTTTAATCATCTAAGTTTTAGGAATCCCAAATGTTTCACATTTTCCTGAAATAAAAAACTATTTGCTTAGATATATACTTCACTTGATGCTATTTAAAAGGCCTGGAAGTTCTAGGAAAGTGGAAACTATTTTGGCCAATAGAAACTTGAAAACTCAGACTTGTATGGTGTGGCACTAGTGCTCGAAGCTTAAGGCATTTATGATAATTTACAAAAGGCCACTCTCTCATTGTCCATTTATGATGTTCTTTTCAATCCATGTAGCTTTTGTTTACAGACTTTAAATTTCTCTGCATCAGAGATAAAGGAAAACGTTTGCTGGTAATATTTCTTTGTGGAACACATACCTCTCCACAAAATAAAGAAGCACATATTGCATGTTTTAAAAAGTATCTTAAAATAACTTCTATTAGAATGAGTCAGCTGCTTAGTAATGGCTTTGGACATGAAACACTGAGCACCCCAGGGACATGTCTGAGCGCACTCTCTGGCTGGCAGTCAGCGCAGAGGTGGAATCTTCTTACCAATAGGATTGGTAGAGGTCTCCTGCCCTTTCTGGTACATGCGGTAGTGGCGTGTTACAGTTCCATGAGCAGCTTCGGCTTCCACTGTCTTGCCATCTGGACAAACCAACACGCTGGTCATCATGCCAAGGGAGCCATAACCTGCAAGTGGCAGAGCATGAAGTACTGGGTTCAACTTGATGAAGAGCCTGTGTCTCTCAGACCTGAGGAAAACTTATTCAATCTTGTCAGGCCTCGGTAAACAAAGTAAACAGGAGCAGCGACCAGTAACTCTCCTGCTTTTCAGAAAGCGCAGTTCTTGCTCCAGATCTTGAGAGTCAAAGGTTCTGGGAAGGCCGTAACATTTGCTCACTTATCCACTTCTCCATGACAAAGAGCTCAGAGTCTGACAGCCTGCACTTTACCCCCATTCTGGGGCCTCATAGCCACTCTGACTTTAGTTTTCCTACCTGTATGCTATGGTTTGTATCTAGATAAATCCTTAAAGCCTCATGCAATCACAGGGCCTTTTCAGAGGTGGCTGTATCTAGAATGTGTGATGCTGGGATCAGTGGTGTGTGATGACCAGATCAGTCCACTGATTGGTTTGGCACTGCCCTAATCCTGGCAGTCTGGATAACATAAAAGGGGCAGAAAAATACTTTTAAATTCTTCCTGCTTTTGCTATCTTCCCCTGCCATGAACAGCTGCCCCTCTACCACACTTTTACCCTTGCAGCCAGCTGATTATGCACTGAAATAAACTCTGAGCTAAATAAAGCTTTCCTTCTTTAGCTTTGGGTGTCAGGTATTTTGTCTCAGCAATGAGAGAAAAGGAACTAAGCAAAATGGGGATAATGAAAGAACCTACTTCACTGAGTTATAACAGGATTAAAAAATGTGGATACACATGCATGTATTTTCATATACGTATGCATATTCACATTTCTCAGCACAGTACGCGCTAAAGTAAAAGCTCAGTGTGTCACTTTTTGTTTTATGTGAGGTGTTCTGCTCTCAAGCTGCACAGACTTGCTGCAACTGGGAAGAGAGGCAAAAAAAAAAAAAAGCATGGATTGCACCCAACCACACCCACTTGTTCTTCCTTGTTCTGAGTTTACTCAACAATTCTCTTCCATGGTCTGCTATTCAGAAAACTATACTCCAGCTTTTAAGTCTGTGAAATTGATTTCTCTCATTTTGTGCATTCCTTTTCACCTGGAGTCATAGCACCCTTTTCTCCACTGTTGCTACGTCCCATGAGCACCTGTGTACTAATGTAAGCTTAAATAGAGCGCTACCTTGTTTGTCCCTGCCCTGGTGTAAGACAAAGTGGAATCGCTCTAATTAACCATATTTTTTGGTGAATTTTCAGTGCAGTTAAGAGATTTATGTGTGGTATTAGTAGCTTCCTCCATATTACCATTTCCCCCTGAGAGTTCACAAACACTTATTTACATCTGTTTGGGACTGGCTAACACTATGCAGTTCACGCTGGCCTCAAACTCCCTTTATAGCCCAGGCTGGCCTTAAACTCTTAACAATCTTCCTGCCTCCGCTTCCCAAGTGCTGGGATTACAGATGTGCGCCATCACACCCAGCCAACACTCAGATATTAACAGAATTTCATAGTCACCATACCAACATAAATTTGTCCGACCACTAATATTAGGAAATAACTCAGTGCCATAACCTGATCTGAGGTCAGATAAATGAAATAGTGTGAGTCCGAAGTAGCTCAAGCCTCTTGAGAAAAATGAGAGGAAGGATAGCTTTGCTGTCTTTTAATCTGCTGAGCTGCCTAAGATTGATGACTTGCAGGCACTAGACCAACATTGGCTCTTGAGTAGGTCTCTTTGGGGATCTCTACACTTTACAACTCTTAATTCAAAATCGTTTGGATTTCCATAATTTGATATCTCTGCTGGTTACCATCAAGACACTTAAAACAACGAAAGAACTGTGGGTCCCTCTCCCAGAACTGTGAGTAGAAGGAGAGTTGTCCTCCTTCATGAGCCTCCACAAAGCTTCACCCTTCCTCTGTGAACTGGGACATGGAATGGTGAAGATTTAGAGCAAGAGAAGGAGGGGACAGAGTGATGTAACTCATGCATCTGACATCAAAGCGGGGCTGTCCTACTGACTTTCAAATTGCTAAGAGATACTTGTCTTTCACACACAAAAAAGTAGCAGTACTTTCTGGGAAAAAGCAAATGTAATTAAAGCTAACACAATCATTCACCTGGAATAGCCTTTTGACATAGAGCTTGAATGTCTGGATACAAAATAATTATCTGATCCTTTCAGATGCCCCTACAGGCATTATGTTGAGATATGCAGGTAAGTCCTGCTTCCTTAATGGCTTTCTGACAGAGTGAGTGTGTGTAGTGGGTGTGTGTGTGTGTGTGTGTGTGTGTGTGTGTGTGTGTCCAGGCATCTAACCTAAGATCGCAGGCACAGTAGGCAAGTACTCTATTAGTACCGGGCTCCATCTCCAGTTAGGCCACCTCCGCTCGGTCTTCCACTCCTTCCTTACCTTGGGCCACAGAATCCGACTGCACGTCACCGTCGTAGTTCTTACAGGCCCAGATGAAGCCTCCCTCTGACTTCATGGCTTGGGCCACCATGTCATCGATGAGCCTGTGCTCGTACCAGATCTTCTGTGCTTCAAACTTGGATTTGTACTGCCTAAGAAACAGAAGAAAGACAGGAACAATAACAAAAGGGATTGGCTTTGTTTTTCCCAAAGGGGAGAGAGGGTGGAAGCAGAACACAGCACTTAAAAATTTATGTGGGGCCCTTATCTAAGAATACATTTTCCTTTTTTTTCAAATGAATTTAGTACAGGACCCATAGGGTCTCACTACATAGATCAGATTGGACTCGTGGTGATCCTCTTGTTTTCAGGCTCCCAAGCACTGGGATTATAGGCGTGGCCACCATGCCCAGTCTCAGTCGCCATCTCAGAGTGATCTGGCCGGCCCTTGCATTTTCCTTTTAAGAGCAACTTAGGTTTTATTTCACTTTGGCTGAATCTCAGTTTTGTCTGTGTTTAACTAAGGGTCACTGATGATTTTTCACTTGGTTGTCCCAGAATTAAAGGGTGAAAGAGATGCAAATTCTATTGTATAAATACCAGCTTACTTGATGAAAAAGAAAGAGGAATAAAATCATAGTTACTTGTCATATATCTCCTGGAAGATGTCTTTAAAACGTCCATCATATTTCTTCAGAATAGTATTTTTGGTGCTCAGATACAGAGGCCAACCCTTAGACAGAGCCATTTGGAAGGAACTGTGTGCAAAGTCTTCAATGGACTTATCTTGGTTGTACATTCCCATGGCGACACCACCGCCCTCTGCCAACACAGAAAACAGGAGCAAGGCCAACATGGCATAGATGTAACAGCGCTAGAGTCACCAACGAGGACCCAAGGACCAAATCTACCATGTCTGAGCTCGACTTCCACCGTACCTGAGTTCCCACAGCACAAAATGGGACAAAAGTCAGTTCTCAATAGAATGTTCTAACTTGTTTTAGAAGGGGGTTAGAAATAAGCAAAAAAAGTATTTATGATACTGAAATTACAAAAACTACTGAGGTGACTACAAATGTACTAAGTAATGGGTATAAAATGTTAAATCTGGCTTTTAGGTACTGTAACAATTTCCAATGTGTACTTAAGTGTGGACTCAATCTTTGGTTATTGTGATAGATTTGCATTTCAAATACACAATGAAAGCCTTTGTAATTTCCTGAAGGATATGAAGCCTGCCTCTGGTAATTGGTGGAAGTAACTGTGTCACATGTAATTGCTGAGTTTTCACAGCTCTTATGAGTTGAACTCTGTTACTACTAAAAACCAGAACTAGAACCCATGCGAATGCCCAAGGTTAACTTGGCTTAGGAAGGAAAAAAGTGCTCAAACCTGTAAAACTAGATTCTGTTGAAATGATATCACAGAGAAGCAAAGAACATAAAATGGAGGTGTTGGAGTTTTGTTTGTATGAGTGTTTTCAACAACTTTTGGATGGGATTTGCCCTATGGGACATCTTAAGCAGCAAGCAAATGTTTTACTTTCCCAAGATAAAAAAGTAGGGCAAAAAGAACATATTGGCCAACAAATAATGAAACCAATTCTGAATAAGAACCAGCACAAAGGGCTAGATTACAATTGATTTGGGCATATTAACATTAATTTACATAATTTGTACATAACAGAGTCTTGCCAACCTTCCCCATGTTTTCAGACAGGTGTATACTATAACTATGTGCTTGCCTTTGTCCTTATTACCGATTAAGTGGCTAACTCCTTCGTGCCTTTATGCATGCCATGAGGAGGCACAGAAGCCAATTACTTTTTTATGTTAGACTTTGGGTTCTGCAGAAATTAGATTAAGTTGTATTTTTAAGCAGTAATAACACTGTCCAGATAGCATTTAAAAACAAAATATAGGTTGTGATGGACTCATGCTTACCTTCAAAGTTATGGACCAGGTATGTCACCTTCTGGCTTCCATCGCTTGGTGTATAGGTTATCTCTACCTTCCCAGGCCCAGGAACAACAAAATCAGTTGCTCTATACTGTGGAGGAGGAAGAAAGATAACAAGATATGCAAAATGCTCTAACAGAAATTATAAGGAAAAAAAAGAATGCAGAGTTAGAAAATAGCTCGACAAGTAGAGCAGGGCAGCTTGATCTTCTTAAGAGATGAAGAGGAAGAGATCTAGAGAGCTCCTCTAGTTAGGGGTAGTGGACATTGAAACCAATAAATATTTTTTAAGGCACCTAGCATATACAGGGCAATCCTATAAGAACTAATTGGGAGAGGACAGAAATAACATGAGGCACTTGCTTCTAGGAAGCCTACAACTTCATAAAGACTGACATAAATAAGCCACAGAAGAATTTTCAAATATCAAAAGGGAACTAAGGGAGGTAAAAATAGGGAGGGAGACAGAGAGAGAGACACAGGTAGGCAGACAGGCAGGCAGAGAGGCAGAGAGGCAGAGAGGCAGACAGGCAGACAGACAGACAGAGACAGAGACAGAGACAGACAGAGAGAGTTGCTCATGGCCAAGAAGAGAAGTGATTCTTGAGGAATTCCAACTGTAGGATTGGAGGCAATGATGCGATGCTAATGCTTGGGCCTTACTACCTACCAATGCTGCAAGTGTTGATCACATTTAACTGGTACACAGTCTTATAAGGAATTGTGATATGGTGGAAATAATACACTCAGGCTTGAAGGGCGTAGGACCTGGTCCCTACTTAGCTTTTCAAGACTCAATCTCTTCACAGTTCTCACTGTTACTAACACCAGCTAATGGTCACATGAAACCATCATGCTGAAAGAAATTATGGCAGGTTATGATCCCAATACAAGGGCTGTTCACAGATAGCCAAATGCTCTACGGCCCTGGGCCAGAGGAAAGATGTGCCCAGTGCACACTGGGCTTCACAGAGTCACTGTTGCATTTAAACCTTCTTTAGTGACTTGGGTTAATTCAGTGCCTTGCAGTGAGGTACTCGTGAGTGCCAGTCATACCTTTAGTTTACAGTAATACTAGCAACAGTTGGTAAAAGAGCAGTAAAAGAATAAACATTCACCCTACACAGAACACTTCTGGCATACAGTCTTTCACCCTAGAGTAAGTTATTCTCAAAAGGAAGAAACTGAGGCACCAAGGGAGCATAAGTGCTTTGTAGAGACTTAGCTGTGTGTATATTTAACAGAAAATCAATGTGATGTACGCAATTGTGCTCAACTTGGGCTCGAAAGACTAGAATAGCCATTCTATCAGATGATTAAAGCCACAAGAAAAAAGACCAGAAGAAAATAAAAGGCCAGCCAAATAACTCAATGGATTAAAGTGCCTGCTTAGGCAGGCACTGGGTCTGAGGTTTGATCCACGTAGTTTAAACCCCACAGAATTCAGATTTCAGATTTGAGTTGGATAAGACTCAAATATAGGAACTAAAGCAGAAAAATAACTAAAAAAAGGCAAAATAAAACAAAATCAAACAACTGAAAAAATACTAAGGGATCCTACTGTGAGCCAGGTGTTGGAAATCACTGGTCCAGCGGACCACATGAGACCAACTCAAAATGGCACTATCATACGATGTAAAGGATAAAGGAAAAAAAAAACATGTTTGGGAAAAATAACGTGTTCAAATGGACACATATATATAAATTCATCCATATTTATCTAAAGGTGTGCAAATATGAACATCTACACATATTTGCATTTCTCAAAACACATAAATTGGAAATTCTGGGCCTCACACAATAAAGATGGAGAATCAGGTTATGCCAAAGTGACTTACTTGGTCCCCATAGGCATGACGACCTATGATGATCGGTTTTAGCCACCCTGGTACAAGGCGGGGGATATTTTTACAGATAATAGCTTCTCTGAAGACAGTGCCACCCAGAATATTTCGGATGGTGCCATTGGGTGACTTCCACATTTGTTTCAGCTTGAACTCCTCCACCCTCTTCTCATCGGGGGTGATGGTGGCACACTTGACACCAACGTTGTACTTCTTTATAGCTTCGGCAGCATCCTTGGTGACTTGGTCGTGGGTGGCGTCCCGATTCTCTATGCCTAAGTCATAGCTTGGGAGGGGATAAATAAAACTTCTTAGCCACACTGATGGACTTTAACGTATGACCACTGTAATGGCATGCAGAGCTTGCCAAGCGGAAAGTGAAGGTCCCTGAACATACCCTCATCTGTCAGGTTTTAGCAGGGACACACACTGTAAATACAGAAAGAACTCACACAGACTAGGAGGACTGCACCAGTCTCCTTGTACTCTTGTGGGAAGCTGTGTACCAGGAAACTAGAAATCAACCAGTTTGGCGCTGCCAAACTGCCTCTCATTTTTCACCACACAGAAGCAATAGCAGCACATGAGCAACCTTTGGCCTGGTTTTCCTTCAATACTTAACCACACAACTTAAAGCTAGCCACACCTTTATCTTTCCTTTATGAGATTGTACTTTAAAAATAAAGACATTGAAAGCTATTTTGTTTTGTTTTTTACATTTGGCATTAAAGTGGTGGTAGAGAAAGATGAGACAATCAATGCTGTCAAAGCCACTGACTCCTTTGTTCTTGCTGGCTAGGCCTGAGGGGAACCTCATTCTGGGTCTTAGGCAGATCTCTTCTGGTGACAAGTCTGCGGTGTATTGGGAAAGTCATGGAAGCCACAAACGGTCTTAGATGGTCTTTGATGCGGTAGAGTTTTAGCTTAAGGCAGACCAATACCTATTTTGTAGGTCATTCAGAGCTTTATGAATGCTGGTAGCCCATGGGCACAGAAATGACTGTAAAGCTTTAAAGTGTAATAGTTGTTGAAAGTAGTGACAACAAAATAATGTAACTTGTTTATTCTCCAAAACGTAAAAAGTTTTCAGCTTTCAAAACTGCTAAATCATGAAGTCTTTGGATATCTCTTTTTAGCTTTTATATCTGTTTTCTTTATATAGGCCAACTGCTGACACAAGTACAGAGACTGCAATCTTTTTTTTTTCTTTTGGTACCAGGGATTGAACTCAAGACCATGCACTTGCCATGCAGGCACTTGTGCCTCTGAGCCAAATCCCTGGCCCAGAGACTGTAATCTTGATGTACTTATTTTTATTTGTATTTATTTATTTTTTTCTTTGTGGTACTGCTGGGCCACATTCCCACTGTTTTTCATTTCATTTTATTTATTTTATTTTTTGTATTTTTTAGGGAAGGGTCTACAGGGTGTTCAGGGTCTCACTACTAGATTGGACTCATAGTGATCCACCTATTTACAGCCTTCCAAGAGCTGGGATTGCAGGTACCAACGGCCCAGTCTCAATTGCTGTCTCAGTGCACCCCACCCCCGATGGGCCCGCCTCCCACCTGCTTGCAGGTACTTTAATCTACTGAGCTATTTGGCTGGCATGGGGAGGTGGGGGTGGGGTGGGGGGGTGGGGTTCTCACTTAGTCACTTGCATTACCCAGGCTGGGCTCAAAATTGCAATCCTCCCGTCTCAGCCTCCCAAAGTGCTGGGATCACCATGCTGGATGTTTGATTCATTTCTAGCTTTGATCTTAGATGAGTCATACAAATCTAAGCATCTACAATTATCTAATCCCAACTCCCTAAGAAGCCTGATTGGCAATTCTCATGTTCTAGAACCATTTTTTGGAAGACTCTATCAGCAAAGTGGTAGATTGTTTTGCTTCTTTTCTTAATATTTCTAAAAGAAAAGAAAGAATAAATGTTCTAAGACTGACAGGCATGATGGTGCATGTCAATAACACCAGCTCTAGGGAGGCTGAGGCAGGAGGAATGTTTTAAATTCAAGCCCAGCCTAGACTACATAGTGAGTTTAAGGCCAGACTGTGCAGCAAGACCTTGTCTCAAAAAAGTGAAAGAAGTTTTCAGACCACTGCTTCTCCTAGCAATCTGATCCAAAAACATGACGAATGGTTAAATTTTAAAAATGTGACACTGCCTAGGGCAATAGCTCAGCCGTCTAAGTGCCTGCCTGGCAAGCATAAGGACTGGCGTTTGATCCCTGGTAATGCATACTGTGTCAGTGACACACTGTGCCACTGAAACCCAGCCTGGTGGCACATGCCTGTAATCCCAGAAATGGGGAGGCGGAGACAGGAGGATCATTATGAGTCTGAGCTGCGCAGTGAGACCTTGTACCAAATAAATAAATAACTTTAAAAAAATTTTAAAATGTAATAGTAAGTTACACTGTCACTGGGTACCATTCTCCCCTGCACCCTGAACACAGTGATCCCATCATTATTGCCACCTTCTAAGGCAGTTCTAGAATTCCTCTTTCATGAGTATCTTTAGTTGTCATGGCTGCCTCAATCTCCTGAACCAACTCCAAGGTGGGGCCAGCACAGCATGCTGGGAACTGAACCCCTACTCCCTGCATCTGCCTAAGCAGGCACTTTAATAAGATGAGCTATCTGGCCGGCCCTCTGGAAACTGTTCTTATTCTTCTTTTATTCTATGTTTCCTCAGTGTCTGGCAGCACTGTCTTTACATCTTTGTTATGATTGCAATGCAGATGTTATCAGCAGCTTAGGTTAAGAATAATTAAAAAGGGTGCCCAACAGCACCACAGGAACTGCCTACACCCAAGCTAGTGACAAGTGTTTAGGACGCACTCTGAATAATTATGAGGCAGGGCAAACTCAGGTACAGTTGCCAACAGTTTGTTGGAAATGTTACTCAGTATTACACCATGACAGTCTCTAACCTCTTTCAAATGTACAAAGAGCAACAGCAAGCTTATGAAAAACATGAGGGGTAAAGGCCAGGCTGAACTACATATCGAGACCTTGTCTCAAGAAAGACAAAACAAACAAAACAAAAAAAAAAGAAAAAGAAAAACCCGGGGAGCAAAATGAGAGAACTGCGCAGTGGCTTTCATATCTGCCTCCCAAGCACTGTGAATCTAGCACAAAGGAACTCAAGTGGGTCCAGGGAAGCCCTGCTGGGAGCTGAGTTCTGGGTGAAGTCACTGTGCTGCAGTTGCACAAAAAGGAAAAAGGCAAGAGGCACGACAAGGGTAAAACATCGGGGTGTAATTAAAAATACAGGGGTAGAAAACTAAGCTTGAAAGGGCAAAATGGTGCATTGCATTTAGTTGACCGTTTTCCACATTCTCTATTTCTCTTCCACAGATAACACATTGTGCTACTGACTTACTACAAATAAAACTGCCACTGGAGAGAGGGTTAGAAAGACCTGCAAATCACTTTACTTCCCTCTTAATTCTCGATCTTTCACTAATTATAAATCCAGTTTGTTAAAGTAAAAGATTTATCATGTATTAGAGATAAAAAAGAAAAAAAAAGCATTAGCCACAAAACACAGTTATGTCAATGTTAAAAAAAAAAAAAAAGCTTACGATACCCTGACATATAACTTCTATTATGTTTTCTAAGTTTCAAGCTATAGGGAGAAGAAATTCATTTACCTATGCAGATCCAGTTCCACATAGGGAAAAATGAGTTTTTCTTTAATCAATTCCCAAATGATTCGTGTCATTTCATCTCCTTGCATCTCTACCACAGAACCGCCATGGATTTTTCCAGACATTTTGGCTGATGATAAACCTGGAAAGAAAAAAACGATATATGCCTTATCATCCATTTCCTTCTAAAGTAAAAATGAAATATAAACAATTTGGTGACTCTTAAAAGAATAATTCATAATAGCAGTGTTGCACAAAGTGCTAACAACTGCAACAATTACACCGACAGCCGGGTGCTCGTTCTATGTGAAGTGCTACGTTTTGCATGCGGCAAAGTGACACGCTTTGCATGTGGCTTCGGAGTCAGCCCTATGAGACCATCCTGTAAGGTGGAAATTATCTGCCATTTTATTTTAAGAGATAAATAGCTTTGCTAAGTCCACCTGGCTAGAACATGGAAGGGTTGGGGGACTCTGTAACATATCCTGAATAAAATCATCTTTTATCTACTGGTTTATCTTAGGAAATGTTATTTTTCCATAATATCACATTACTTGAAACTTCTATTCTACTCCTTATTTTCCTGGGCCTACAAGATGTGCAGAATGAGGACACGTATCTAGCTATCTTCCTGAAAGAGTTAAAAAGCATCATGCCACAATAATATATGCACACTCATTCTTATAGAGACACAATGTATAGTAGCTAAATCTTGGAAACAACTCTTCAACTGAAGAATGGATAAAAGAAGATGTGGGTTTTAAAAATACAATGTAGTACTACTCAGCCATAAAGGATAGACTCAAGGCATTTCCAGGTAAATGGATGTACCTAGAGACCATACTCTTAAATGAAATAAATCTGGCACCCGTGTTTAAATATGATGTTGTTTCTCTGGTGTGAGAAAACAAAAGTGTAAATAAGAATCAAAATGTAATGTAAAGCTGATATTACAAATCAAGAAGAAAATGTTCAAATGGAAAGAGAAACTAGGGATGGAGAAGGGGGAAAGAAAGGAGTAGAATAG
>PVKN010011697.1:0-21406 GCA_004027915.1 Capromys pilorides
TTGAACTAAGCCCAGCCTCTAGTAGAGTAATATTTTAAAATATAATGAACAGGTTGAATGCAGAACTGAATGCATTAAACTTTCAAGGAATCTTAAAAATGCAACCATCTGACAGTACGTTGCTTAGATACCTTGGCCCCAAACATCTCATCTGAAATCAGTGATAATGGCATGGACCAGGTAGGGGACCTGGCTTCATAGGCTATGACCACAGGAGGACATGTGCCACGTCCCTGGGGGTACCTTGAGGGGAGGCAGCCATGGGGCCTGACACTGACCCCAGCCTGTGCCCCTCATGGTCTAGGGTTGTGCTCAGGGTAGCTGACCCTGTGAGAGGGACCATGCTGGACATTGTCACCTGCCACACACTGGGCACACAGTGCCAGCACCTGCAGTTTCCACGCTGGAGCCCCAGGCAGCTGTCATCAGCCGGGTCCATCCGACCCAGGGCTCAGCCCACATGGCCCTGGTTGAGTTATCAGCGGTGAGGCACTGGGCCACCGGAAGCTAAGCCACTTCACCTCCACCAAGGCCACTCTGCCAGCTTTCACACTAGGCCAAGGTATTTCCTCTCGGATGCCAAAGGGCATGGAGGGGTTTGTGTGCCAATAGTTGGGGATCTAAGTTCCTCAAGGGAGACCTCTCTCTGCCATCTCCCAAGTTCAATGTGCAGGCCCAAGCCATGGAAATCAATCGCCCCTACCCAGGCCAGCCCGTTGCAGCCCCTGACCCTGCCTGCTGGGCTCCAGGCAACCACATATCTGAGTCTGATTTAAGTGCACCCCAAACAGCTCCTCTAACCCTAGCCTAAAAAGCACAAAGGCAGACATCACTTCGGGACACCGTCTGACGAAGCCATCACACACCTGCTTTCAAGCCCGTGGGACAAGGGGGGTGACAAGGGCCATGGCGTGAGCTCCCAGAGCAACTGCAACGGGGGAGGGTGCTGCCGGGCTGGACCAAAGGCTGCACTGTGCTCTTCGTGAATTTCACCAAACTAGACATTTCCAAATCCGAATGCCTCTAAGAAGGCCATGTACGTGTGTGTTGTGCATGTGTGTGTGTGTGCATGCGTGTGTTGTGCGTGTATGTGTGCATGTGTGAATTAAAACCATCACAAAGCCATGATCACATCCACTTCCAGGGTTACTTGAGAGTTCAGAGTGTGCAGCACAGGCCGCTTGCCTTGCACGCCAAGCCTCCCTGCTAGACTCATGCCCTGCGTGGGTTGGAAACAAAATCCCAGGAGACCCCTGAGACAGCCCTGCCCAGGTGACCCCACTCTGGACACTGTGATCCAAACCCTTCTTGCTCACCATCCCAGCAAGCGGAAGGCATCTCTCGGGGCTGCGATTAGGTCTGCAGCACAGACTTCCTACGAAGTGCAAATAAAAGCCCGACGGCTGGGTCTGGGCTGTGCCTTGCCAGGCCTAGGGTCCCAACCCTCCACATCAGCCTGGGCACCCCGGGCACTGCCGACTGCCTCAGATGGGGGTCCTGTTTGGGTGGCACTGAGACATAGACCACTCTAGAAATAGTGCATTTCCGCCGCCAGATGCCCTTGGCGGCGGGAGAGCTGCACTGAGGTCCAGGGTGAGCAGAGGCCAGGAGGGGGCTGTGCTGCCTCCTCGCTGTCAGCAGGAGTGCAAGGACCCTGGTAGCATCTGCTCACTCACCCAGGACGCCGAGCTGGACCCTAGGAATGGAGAGGCCAGTGGGGCGCAGGGGCTCTGGGAAGCGCAGCCCCCTTGGGCAAACTCCTGGGCATGGCTTGTCTCTGAAAGGCCAATCTGCCAGAGGGCCAGATTGGGCTCTACAGCATAGAGTTACAGTTATTGCATCGATGACAGAAGGGTCGGGATGTCCCGTGGCTTTAGAGTCTGAGAAACACGGGCTGACAACTGGGTGGCTGGGTGTATGGGGCGTTCACCGGCAGGACACGGGCACCCCAGGAGTGGGCCGGCCCAGGTAGGCGCGGCCCATGGAAGCATCTGGAAGCATTCTGGGGCTGTGTTCTACTCTACAGTGGCAGGCACGGGAGGCATGCGAAGAGGGGACACACAGGGCCATTTCCCGCGGGCCACAGCATCACCAAGCGTGAGGGGCTAACAGGGCGGAGCCGGGCTTTTCCTCATTTTTGGTACGAGTGACAGGCAGCACTTGGAAGTGGTGCACTATGTACAGAGCATCTTAAAATAAATAATCTCGAGAGACTCCTACCCAAATGGCTCTAACGTTTGTACATGAATACTGTACAAGATTAAAAATAAATAAGGCAATATAATACAGGCTTATCACAAATAAAAAGGAAGAAAGTGGTTTTCAATAAACCCCAGGAAACATATGGCTGAACACAGCTCCTGACCTCAGAGGAAGAGGCGGGGTTTGGAGCTGTTGCTGATGGAGACAGAGATGTCTGCCCCTGGCCAGGCCTCCAGGAAGCCCCATGAAATGGTCTGGTGCCAGGGGTGGGGAGCACGCAAGCACGCAGTGCCCTCCTGCAGGACTCAGGACCGTCCCGCGCAGCAGCTCACTTGGCTGAGGGCCACAGGCGGATCCGGGTGCCACTGGCCAGGACCCCGCGCCCACTCCACTGCGGTCCACCCAGGCTGCGGCTGATCCACTCTCCATGTCTGTGGGAGCAACGCTCCTGCTTCTTGCCACCAGCAGGGGCTGGGAGCCACTGTGAGTTGTCCTGTGTCTCCTATTTTCATCAGGGTTCAGCCGTGGCCATGCTTCGAGTCTCTCCTGTCGGCTTCTCCACTTCTGAGGGGTCACGTGGCCATGGCAAGCCCAGATGGACAGTCCAGGGTCCCCTCCTGCCCTCAGGCTCCTACCCTCATCCCATGTGCAAGGCCCCTTTACTGCACAATGGGACACGCAGGCTGGGGCCGTTCCTCCGTCCTCCACCTGGGCAGCCCAGCAGCCACATCAGAACAGAACAAAGGGACCAGGATGTGCGGGGAGCCCTGCCCTTTCCCCTGGCCTGCTCATCATCACCCTGCCCTTCCCTGCCCACCCTGTGCCCAGGGCTGGCCAACCACTGCACATCTGCCAGGATGGACAGACATACGAGAAAATCCTGGTGGAGAGGGGATGACAGGATCATCCAGCATCCCAAAGCCAAGGCCGATGGGAACAGAGACAAGGCGAGGGAGAGGAGGGGGGTGATGCCGCGGGCAGGTTCTCAGGCCGTGGCTCGCTCAGTCACAGCTGATGGCCAGACATGCCTGCTGGAGTTCAGGACCCCTTGCAGCAGCCTGCAGCACCCCCAACCTCTGATGGATACCCCACAGTCAGGGAAGAGCCCATGAGCATCTCCCACACACAGAGCTGCCAGGACCACAGGCCCTCCACACCTCTGGCCCAAGAACCACGGGGCCAGGTGGCCAGTCTGCCCCAAGCATCACCCTTGTGGCCACTCCGGCTGTGACAAGGCTCCTGCTGCCCCTGCTGGCATCACATCTAACCCAGGATGGCAGGGGGAGAACCATCACGCACCTAGACAGGGACCCGTCCAGAGACAAGACAGGGAGCCCCACCACCAGGAGCAAACGGGGCTCAGCCACCTGCTCCCCACAGTCTATACCGGCCACGTTTTCTTAAGATGTCCCTTTGCTAATGCGCATGCCTGGACTATCCCCAGCCCTTCCCCAGGAAGGGAGCAAAGAAAGAAGAGGTCCCCAAGGGCCAGACTTCTGGGCAACTCTGGTCAGGCTCCTCCTGGCACTCTACCAGTCCTCTCATCACCCACTTCTGCCATCTCCATTTCCACTGTGGTTGCCACAGAGCACAGTTGGGGGTTCCAGGCATCCACGGAGCTACCTGCAGCCTCTCTGGACACAGGAAGCAGGGCCACCTGGACCCAGGACCTCGCTCTTTGCTGATGACGACATCCCCAGGAGGGCTGGCCATGCCAGGGAAACAATGTCCATCCTCCAGGAGCCTGACCTGTGAGTGTGACGGTCACGCGCTCTCCACACAAATGGAACCTGGGTGCTCGTTCAACACCCAGGGCTCCACACACCTCAGAGGAAGGCAGGACAGGCACCGGTTCTCCATGGAACCACAGTGACATGCAGGTGCCACCTGCCCACCTGTCACAGGAGCCAGGCGCAGTGGCAGGGGACACACAGACAGGACAAGCAGCTGGTGGTGACCACCAATGGAGGGGCCACAGCCCCGAGGACCCAGAAGACCTGCCTCTGGCTCATAGCATGGACCTGCTCTCAGGGAAGCCAGCGGCCCCACTCCTTGGCAGCGAGAGGCGGGTTCGCAGGCTCCCCGCACCATCCTGTGCACCACCCACAGGCCCATATGACCTGGACCCTCACCTGGCACCAGCTTGGAGCTCACTTGGGTGGCTCCTCTGTCCCTCTGCCAGGCAGATCTCTACAGCAGTCATCCTGAAGGTCCCAGTGCCGATGCAGCCCAATCCAGGCAGAGTGGGGTGGCACAGGTATAGCTCCTGGTGGCATCAGGCCACATGTGGACAATGCTCCTTCTGCAGCCTGGCCACCAGATCCCTGCTCTGCTCATCCTGGCCGGGGCCAGGGTGGCCCGCATCACCCTGCATGCACCTCCAGTGGCCCACGTGGGTCCACTAAGCCTCCTTCCCTGCTGCTGTGCACGGCAGGTACGGGCCAGGGGGTGCCGGGGGGAGCCCAGCCCTGACTGGGGGACCAGCTGCAGGACACAGTGGCGGCCGTCTGGCCTGGCCTCCAGCTCCCCCATAAGAGTACATCCTCTGCTGCAGGTGCATGGGCCGCGAGTGGGCGCCGTTCCCATCAGTCCTGCCTTCCAGAAAGTAGGTCAGCATCTCCCCTTTGCCCTTGACGCTGACCTTGCCTCGGCACACAAAGTGGTAGGGACACTTGCGCAGCAGCCTGTGGACCTCCTCGGTCACCTGGAGACAGACAGCAGCCAGCGTCACCCTTGGTGTAAACAGGGGAGGTCCACAGGGGGCAAACAGGGAATGTGGAGAGGCCTGAGGAGCCCAGAAAATCCTACCACCCATTCCCTGGGCAAATGGAACCCAGCCAGGGCCACTGAGCTGGGGACACCCAGACAGGGAGCAGGGACCCAGCACCAGGGCGTGGGTGGGCCACCAAAGCTGCTCTACACCCTTGCCACAGGTAGGGAGCAGAGGACTGGGCTGTCCCTGGGTGCAGTGGAGCCTGAGCTTCTAACCCCACTACTGGGAGGGGCGCCTTGGCTGCCCGGGTTGGGTGCCACTGCCTCTGGGGCCCTGGGGTGGGGCTCACCCACACACAGAGGATGGCGGTGAATGTGCGGGGACAGGGGAGCATCCGTTAACCCTCCTCTCTCCCAGATCCCCAGCTGGTGTTTCAGGTCAAAGATCTCCCAAGCCCCAGAAGACAGCAGAGAGCGCGCATGCTGGTCTCCGTGCTCTGTCCTGGAACTGCTCCGCCCTACAGCCCTGACTCTGAGACGGTGCCCAGGGGACACTCAGTGGGGGAAGCCAGTGCCCAGCTGGTGGCCTCTGCAGCACACTGAGGCCATGGCACTGGAGGCTGGGGCCTGGCATCTCGCTCAGACACTAGGGCAAATGCTCATACCCCGCACAGTCTGAGCATGACCCCGTGAGACTGCGCTGGTAAGTTCAAGAACCTATGCACTTAGCAGGACACGGAGTGGTGACAGTAGCCACAGAGGGTGGGGTCAGCCAGTCCTGCCCAACAGTCTGTGTCAGGGTCCCACTCCATGGCCCCTGGAGATGGAACTGTCCCTTCAGGCCCTGCAGACCTGTAGCTTCTAGGCTGGTAGCAGCAGGCTCCGGGTAGCCCCCCACTTTCTCCAAGGGCAGCTCCGGGGAGATTTCATTCTGTTCTAAGGGAGCCCTAAGAGCTGAGCCAGCCCCACGCTCAGGAACCCCGAGGCCACCACCTATGGTGTCACAGCCCCTGGGTCTTGCCCCACCCCAGTGGCCTAGAGCTTCTCAGATGCAGTGGCCGTGAGCAGCGCCCACTCTTCACATGCAGACCAAGCCCCCCACCCCAGCAGCAGGGCCCCGAGGCTCCAGGATGAGGAGGAAGAGGCAGCAGCCAGGCCTTCGGGCTTCAAGGCCCAGCCCTGTCACCTCCAAGGCTGCAGTGCACCCCAAGAGCAGGGCGAAGGCAGTGCCCCCTAGGGGCTGCCAGTGGAGGACACAGCATGTGCTTGGTGCTGCCTATGGGCTGCAGACCTCACAGTCACCACCAGCCCCGAGGCCTCAGTTTCCACACCTGCAAAATGGGCACTGAGTCTTGGGCTCCTGGGGGATACTGACCTGGATTCTGCCCTGAACCCCGGTGCTGTCCATCCGACTGGCCACGTTCACTGTGTTTCCCCAGATGTCATACTGGGGCCTGCGTGCACCAATCACTCCAGCCACCACTGGGCCAACATTGATGCCTGGAAAACAGTCACAGCAAGGTCTGCTGTCACCTGCGGGGTGGGAGCTGTGTGGGGCACACGACAATGCTCCGGGGGAGAAGGCTGCTCCCCTCGGTCTTGTTCTCCAGATCACCTGCATCGCCCAGAGCCTCAGAGGGCTGGTGGCCACCTGGCCTACATGGCCTCAGCACACTGCCACATGCAGGCCAGCAGAGTGACTCCTAACACTGAGGACCTTCCCAGACCTGGAGTCGCCACCTGTGTGTGGCCAGAGTGCTGCTCCTCCCCAGCCACCAGATGCTGCCGCCTCTGTGAGCACAATGTGTCCCCAAGTGCATTCTCTCTCCCAGATACCTTCATGGCAGCTGCCGGGCTTTTCTTAGGGTACAGCCCTGCTTGTGCTATGAGGTGTGGACCCCAGAAGAGAGCTCAATGTTTGGGCACTTTGAGGGGAGAGAGCAAAGCGCCCTCCTCCCGCCGCCAGCCTGGGTCTCCTCTCGGGAGAGTTTGTAGTTCTCGCCTTCTGCACCTGGATCTCCTCCATGAATGGGGCACACAGGCCCTGTGCCACTCAGCCTGGCCTCCATGGGACAGTGGGTGGACCCCAGCGCAGCCCATGACAGCCCCCTGTGACCAGTGCTGTCCGGGCTGTGCAGACCCCCCAGGCTGTGTCCCCTCTGTGTGAGTGCGGACTGACTTTTCTGAACTTGGCTGAATGCCTATCCCTGGAGTCCAGGGCCGGTGGGGGGGCAGCCCAAGAAGAAGTACGGGAATCCAGAGGGCATCTACAAAGGTCCTGGGGGGTCCTTGTCCACCCCCCAGCAAGTCCAGCCATGGAGGCACCACAGCAGGGTTTGCTGGCTGCTTCTGCGGTGAATAACCCCAGCCCACGAAGTCTACCAGGACACCTCAGGTCAGGGCCTGCATGCTGGGCAGGACAAGGTCTGTCGTGCAGGCTGGGAGGCATGTGAGTCACAAGACCAGCACAGAACCTGGCTCTGCGGAATCTTGTTCTAGAAGGAAGGAGCGTGTGGAGGTGTAGCTGGGACCCTCACTTTCGAGTTCCACCTGACGCCAGCCGAGCAGGAGTTTCCCTGAAACACTATCCCCATCTCAGAGAAAGAGACAGTGTGTCTCCTGAGCTGGACCTCATTTTTGGTCCAAAAGCCCTTTCTGAATTGTCCTCTCTTGGGACAGTGCTGTCCTAGCTCATATGCAGGGTAAGAGGTGCTTTTCATCAGTGATGGGACACCCCAGAGCCACCTACCCACTCGGAGGACAAAGTCGTTGTAGGACTGATAGTTGATCTCATCCAGGACGTCGAACATCTCAATGGCGAAGTTGGCCAGCGTACAGAGGTGGGAAGAGATGGACTTCTTAGCCTGGCGTGGGCAGACAAGGCTGTTACCTTCGCATAGGACGCAGCTAAAGGGCTTCTCCGCGTAAGCGGCATGGTGCTATGGTTTCCCCTCTTTATTTTGTTGATGCGATCAAGCCCATCTATTCACTTTGGGGAGCGGAGCCTGCTTTGCATATCTGGGAACATCCCACTAGCGCTTGGTTTGCAATTCTTCTTCTTTGTTACTGAATTCAGTTTGCTGAGGACTTAGGCGGGCCTGATCTTGAGAAGGACTGGTCTGTGGCTTTTTTTTTAACGATAGCTTTGCTGGTCTTAGATATGGGGTGACCTCACACAGTGTGTTAGGAAATATTCCTTCAGCTTCTACCTTCTGGGAGGCTAGAGGTAACTCATAGCACTTTCTCCTTAAATGTTTGGGAGAATCTCCCAGTGAGAGCCCCTGGACCTGCCGCTCTCCGGTTTGAAGATTATCAGGGATTGGATCGGTTTCATAAGACACTCTTCGTCTAGTCAGATCTCTAACCTTCACTTCACAGTTGTGCTCTGGAGAAGTGGCAGAGGCTGACAGGCAAGAAGGGAAGACGTGGGGGTGGGGGCTCTGGGCTGAGGAAGCCACTTGGGCATGCGATTCTCCCTAGGAAACTGTGTGGAGGACCAGCCCCACCTGTCAACCTGGGATCTGTTCCCTTATCAGGGAACAGAGGCAGGGGAAAGCCCTCCAACCCAGGACCTACCCAGGACCCCGAGGCCCCGGGGGCAGGGCTGGAGCTGGGCCCAGCGTATGGCCCCAGATGCTGCTCACCCTGGTCCCCGAGGTGGGTGCCAGCCCCACTGCGGCCATGTAGGTGCTACCGATGGTCTTGATCTTCTCTAGGTCCTTGTAAAAGTCTTTGTCCATGAGCTTCAGAAAAAATACACAATGGTTACACAGCCGCAATGTTTGAGAAACATCACTGCAGTCCTTAGCCGCCAGGAGCAACAGCAGAGGATCGACCAGCGCACCCTAGACAGTGCCCTGGACGCTTTGTTCTGGTACCAAACAGAATCTGGGGCTGCATCGGAAAGAAGCCCGGAGCGGGTCTGCCCCTGCAGCTGTGCCCTCGGCCACCTGGGAGGATGGGTCTCCAGCAACAGAGACAGAGGGACTGATAATGCCCAACTGAGGCAGCCCTGCCTGTCCCTACGGGGCAGAACCCATGCTGTCCTGGCCACCGCAGAGGTCAAGCCCCAGAGTGTGACCCGGTCCCCAGCCTAACGCCAACACCCTCTTCTCCAGCTGGACCCCAAAGGAGGCAGGATGGACACACTTCTCAGGCCCTGCTTGTCTCCTGTCCTTCTACACATAAAGGGACAGGGCAGCGGACATCTACAGGAGCTTGCTATGCACAGGACATGCAAAGGGCCTCACCTCATCGAAGTCAGCGATAATCTCGTTGAGCAGCCGCAGACACTCGACCCCCATGTTGTTTCCGTCCAGCTCAATGTAGAAGTCATTGAAGTTGGGGATGGAGGCGAACATGACCCCCACTTGGGAGTAGGACTGGTAGTACAGATCCTGCAAGGACACAGGGGTCAGCAGGCTCCGGACCAGGCCCGGACCACACACGGGGCAGCCCGGGGTTTCTAGGACACGCAGCTCTGTCCTCTTGGGGCAGGGACAGTGGACAGAGGGACCTCAGGGAAGCCACCTACTCTGCAGGCAGCGTGAGAATGGGCACCCGCACACAGTAGGACAGCAAAAAGAATCTGGTGTCTTTTAATAGTTTTGCAAAAATCACAGTAAGAGACATGCTGCCATGGGTCCCCTCAAAATGCTTCTCCTTGCCTCGAGCACACCCCTTCCGCCGCTCTCCTGAGTGCCTTTACAAGGAGTGATCAGAAACATGGTGAACGTGGCTGCCAAGGGCCAGCCAACGGCAGGGCGGGCTCCTAAAGACACGGCGCTGTGTCCTGGTCCACCTTAGTCACCAGATCTGACGCCATGTGGCCTCTGGCTCTTCCCCACTGTTGAAATGACCATGGATAGAATTTTGAGGGGCATTTAGGGCAATGCATCTTTTACTGTAATAATCTCTTTTTGAAAACGTAAAGATTCACTGGATATTTTTGTTCCAGCCTACAGGACCTACACAGCATCCACAGTTTCTACTTTTGACCATGGTCATCACAAATATTGGCCTTATCCTGTGCTGCCAGCTACAACTCAGTATTGCATCCAGTGGTATTAGGAGCACGGGCCACCCCACACATTCCAGGCACCAGGATGGGAAAGGACTCTCCCGCCACTTCAGGTAGATGAGGGAAGGGTGCACCATCCACAGCCCGAGAGCTCCACTGCTGGAGAGACGCAATGGCTTATCACTGGCTACCAGAGAAATTCCACGTACAGAACACTTGGCCTCCCCACTTCAGCATCTTGTTGAAGCTCGCTCTCTCTCTCTCTCTCTCTCTCTCACACACACACACACACACACACACACACATACACACACACTGAAAGCTGCATTCCCCTTCATGATCACAGACAAGATCAAGGCGTGAACCCCTCAGCCTGGGTTGGGCAGGCAGGAGCTCTCGCATGTCCCCTGTGCTGGGCGCAAGAGCTAAGCCTGCTAAAGGAAGTCACATGCAGGCCACAGGGGCCTGCAGTTGCAGGTGGAGCAGAGAGAGGGCGCTCTAGCTGGCCCCTGGCCCCCTGGACCCCCAGCACCAGCAGACCCAGGAAGGGTCGTCGTGGCTAGCCGAATGCTCACCATGTTCCGGGGGTTGGACATGAGAAAGTGCTGTGCAACATGGGCCGGCAGGAGGTTGAAGAGAATCCTCTTGTTGTCCAGCTTCACCCTCTCCATGTCGTCCCGCTCCTCTTCTGCCTGGGGGCGGGAGGGTGCTGAGTCCCCCTACAGCATCACCCTACCCTGGGGTGCTGCTGGCCCTCACCAGAGCACTCCTCCTCCCCAGCATGCTGAGGGCCAGGGCCACCTCACAGGCATGGACCCTGTGGTCCATGGACAGCTGCCAAAGTCACCACTCTAACCCAAAGTAGACCAGCCTGATATACACAGTGAGTTCAAGACCAGCCTCAACAACATAGGAAGACCCTGTCTCAGACGAACACCAAAAATAAAAAAGAATGGCTCCCTCATTTCCAGGGTCTGCCTCACCAGGCTAGACGCCCTGGGGGTCTTCCTGAGGCTCATGCCCACCCCCTTCCAGGGGCTTGCGCCCACCTCCATGGGCCCCAGAATGTCACCTGGAACCTCCCCAGCCTCCACATAAGCCCACATCTCTCCAGCATGGAGACCACATGCTGCAGGGACCCAGTTGGGTGGGCCCAAGAGCTCTACCCATGAGCACCTGCTCTAGAACCTGAGGGCCCAGCAGGGAACGGTAGGAGTAGCCCAGGCCCAGCCTCCTCACCAGTCACTGAGGGGAGACACAAACAGGGACTGCCCAGCTCACAAGCCCCTGAGGGGGCATCGCTCCTCAGACACAGGGCCACGTCTACATTTATAGGCACCGAATTGCTCAGTGTCCCTTCCACAAAACCCGACTCACAAAAGGAACACAGCTGGCAAAGAGCTTCTTGTGCCCCCATTTATAGGCACCAGATTCCCACGTGTAGGAGACAACACGGCAATGTTCTCTTTGAAGGCCCAGAGCAGGGCCACCAAAAACTAAGGACACAGGGGCCCACGTCCCGCCTGGGTGCCAGGGGCGTGAATGCCAGCTGCTTCTCTCTCTGCTACTGCAGTATTCTTTGTATGAAATGAGCCAAAACTGCCCAATATTCTTAAGGCCTGAAAATGGAAGTCTGTTCTGGGAGGTGGCTTTAGGATCAGCTAATGTCCGGCAGGCTCAGCCCAAAGGGTACAAGGCCCGGTCATGCTGAGTGTCCTCCCAGCTGATGCACGCTGGGAAACCCAGGCCAGCAAGCAGACAGGACCCCGGAAGACGGCAACACAGTGAGAACCACAGCAGATGGAAAAAGACACCTTGGGGCCCAACCTCCAGGCCCAACAGAGCCCGGTGCTGGCCACCCAGACTGGCTGGCACTCAGCTTATAAACATCAGGATGTGGTCAGGAGTAGCTCCAAGAGGGGCTCGGGGGCCACAGCTTAAGCTGGAACAGTGACAGGCACAAGGACAGCACCCCTTGGGGCAAGCATCGAGGCTCCTGTGACCACTGTGACTCAGTCTTGGCCTCAGAGATCAACAGGCTCCAGCTTCCATCCACTCGCTGTCTTCACCTCGTGGCCTTTCTGTCAAAATAACATTCCCTACGTGCGTCCTTCCACACGACACAGGCCACTAGTTATATGTTAACACACTGTGCTGCTCCGATGCACACCAAAGGGAAACTTCAAGATGAGAAGGGGAGAAAGAGGAAGGAAATAACATGTATACAAAACAACAGTTCCCACACCTGGAAGGCTAAAGCAGGAAGATCGTTATGAGTTCGAGGACAACCTGATCTACACAGTGAGATCAAGACCGGCCTGAACAACATAGCAAGACCCTGTTTCAGACAAACACCAAAAATAAAAAAAGAATTTAAAATGTAACAGTTCTATTTATTGGTGGCACAAAAACTTTACCTTCTTCAAAATACTATGTTAATGTTAATAATATTTTAGTGAAAACAACCCGAGGAAGCTTCGATTAAAAACAAAATTCTGACTGATCAAACGGTGACTGAAAAGATCTGATGACGTCAATTTGGATACAGAGACTGTCAGTGCAGCTCTCTTTTCTGAGTTATTATTTAGCTTCTTTGTTTGTTCTGTTTTTCCATTTATGTATTTGGTACAGGCTCTCACTACATAGCTCGGATATTTAAGTTCTTAATTCATCCATAGATTCACAGATGCAAAGATTTTTGTTGCGGTTTGACTGATAAACACCCAACCACCCCACACCAGTGGTCCTTGGGAACTACGCCGGAGCTCTTGAGTTGTCTTGTTGCATATTTTTTTTTTTTTTTTAACAAGATGAAAATCTCCTGAAAGGCTCTACTCATAGGATTTTCCAGCCAGCAAGGGCAACTCCACCATTTTTAAGAATAGTGTTGCTGTGGCTAGCACGAGCACTCTCGTCAACAACTTGTGTTTTTGGAACCTTTGTTCTCTCGGTGGTGAACTCTTGCAAAAACTTTCCCTTCTCACTCATGCTTACATTTTAGAAATTATCAACCCAGTGGAACTGATCAACCCCGGTGTGACATTCCAGGGAGGTCACAGACCTGTGTGTTTGTCATTCCAGAAAAAGAACAAAACACAACAACAGCAAACAGCCTCATGCGACAACTCCATGGGACACTGGCACGAGCTGTAGCTCTCACGGTCATCCTGACAAAGTATCCTCGGCCTAATAAATACAACAGGCAACTTGGGTCCAGCCCCAAGGGTCAGCGCTACACTCCTGACAAGGCACAGCCTGTACCATGGCCCCAGCCGGGAGTTTGATGGGCTCTGCCAGTTAGTTCTTCGGTCCTAGGATACCTGTGAATCACCTAGTGTCCTTCCAGGGCCCTCAGCATTTTTGGGGCTCCTCCACAGTGACAACCGCCACTATGGGGAGGAATCTGGGGAGATAAAGGAACTTTCCAAGTATAGGGCGGGGCTAAGATCAAGCTCTCTCAGTCCAAGGCATAGAGAATTGGGCACCGAACTTGGGCCAGTGATTTACTGTCACCTTCTCTTGGTGACTGCTTTTCAGGGAGCACCTAGTCACCCACATCAGAAATGGCTCACCACTCTGCAGGGCTCCTTGCCTCTGGGGTAGGTGCAGCCTAAAATAAGAGTGGCCCAAACCAAGGAGGCCAGTTGGGGTGCATGCATCCAGAGAAACCGGTACCCTTGCTGTCAAGGAGGCCTGGAACAGCAGGGCAGCCCCCAGGATACACTTCAGTGGTATTTCCTCCTCTCCAAAGGCTCTTAGTGAAGGAGAATAAATCAACACAGCTCATAGCAGTTAAATCTCAGAAGCAACCTCCACGTCCATCAGCAGATGAATGAATAAAGAAGATGTGGTATTCACACACGATGGAGTACCACTCTGCTATAAAGAAGAAAAGCTTGAGTCGTTCACAGGAAAATGGAAGTGCCTCGAGCCACAGGAGTAAGTGAAATACATCACACATGGACGCTTAAACACCACATGGCGTCTCTTTCATAAGAGGCCCAAAGCATAAGTGTAGAGCAAGGTGAAAGATAGTAGGAAGCAGGGAGACAGATCTTTCTCGAAGGGGAAGAACATCAAGAGATGGGGGAAGGAAGCAAAAGGGGACAAGAAAAGGTTTAAGATGTGCTATGTCACTAACGCCACTCGGGAATGTCAACGTCACGTACTATATGCATGCACTAGCAAAAAAGATACAAAAAACATAATGTTTTAAAGACCAATGTTGCCTTGGACGCTACTGATAGTGATTAGGCAAAGATCATGAAATGACCGTTTTTCCCATGAATGCAGTCCATACACTGAAGAAAAGAAACCACATCAAACACAAGGAACATATGAAAAAGATTCATGGCTAACTTCTAGAAAACGGTCACCTCTGAGATGAGGAGTAGAACTAACAGTGATCAGACACTGCAGTAGAAAAAAACTAAGCTTGACGTTGTAAGAAGATCTATCAAAAATGAAAGGCAGAGGGGAAAAACGGATAAACAAACAGAATATATTGTTTATATCAGTAAAGTGCGGGGTAACTTTAAGCGGCCATGTGATGTATAATGAGGAGTCCTGAAGGAGAGACAGAAAGAAGAGATGCGGGGCTGGCACTGGGAGACACAACGCTAAGACTTGCTCATGTTTTATGAAGTTATAAACCCATGGGTCCATGAAACTCAATGAAGCCCAAGCGTACAAAGAAAGCACAAAAGATACTATCTCACGGTACATAATGAACAGGCTTTTGACCTACGGACTTCGGAGGATGCAGATAGTCAATCCATGGTGGTCGCTTTCTGTTGTAAGGTTCTTACGCTAGGTATGAGGGCGGAGCTATCGCTGGGTGATGCCTGCATTACTTACCTATGAAATTCATACAGTGAAGAGCTATAGCTACCAAGCACAGTAAAACTAACAAGAAGAACAAATAGAATAATAAAAATAGTTAAGGCAAGATAGAAAAAGCTGAATAAGAAAACAAAGTATCAATGGGACCAATAAGCAGCAGCGAGGTGGCAGACCAAAATCCAATCTTATCAAGAAGTACAGTGTGGAGGGGCTTCCTAGGGGGAGAGCTGATACCCTGGACTTAAAACAGCAAGATTCTGGGCTTCAAAGAAGCCCACTTTCATTAAAAAGACACAATTTGGTTAAAGATAAAACATCGGAGAGATATACAACCAGAAAACTGGATTACTAACATCAACGTAGACCACAGAACTAGGGAGGTTACCTGGGAAAGGAGGATGACAAAGGGGCACATTTACCTACAGGGCACAATTCTAGAAAGCCATGTGCCAGGTCATCAAATTACACAAAGCAAAAATCGAGCAAAGTACAAGCAGTTCCACTGCAGTTATCCCCGGAAACCCCAACAGCCCTCTCCAACAGCTAGAGAGCAACCAAACAGAAAATCTAGAAGGGTGTCATCAACCAGCTGACATCACTGGCATGTTCTAGAACATGCCATCCAACGTGACAGGACCTACATTCTATTTGAGGGCATGTAGAACATGGACATACAACGAGTCTCGAGAAAATGACAAAGATTCAAATTATACCATATATAGTCCTGGGCCACAATATAATTTAAAATACAACAACTGGGGGCCATAGAGATAGCTCAGTGGTCTAAGCGCTTGCCTAGGCGAGGGCAAGGATCTAGATTTGATCCCCAATACCACATGCCATGCCAGACCCACCCTGGGTACACTGAGCCAGCCACCAAGACCAGGCGTGGTGGCGCACACCTGTAATCCCAGGGCTGGGAAGGCTGAGATAGGAGGATCACTATGAATCTGAGCTGCATAGTGGGACCCTGTGTCAAATACACAAAATTTAAAAAAAAATCACTGACAGAAGTTTGTGAGAAAATTCTCAACTAAAAACATATTTCTGAACTCTTGGTTCGAAGAAGAAATCAAAAGAAAATTTGAAAGTGTTTTAAACCAAAGGAAAATGAAATGACATATAATGCTAATATTTGTGGAATTCAGCTAACACAGATCTTAAAAGCAAATTCATGACACACAACATCCATTTTACAAAACAAGATATAACTCGCTCAAATCTCCTAGGAAAATGACAAAAATCAAGTTCAAAGTAACCCAAAGAAATCAATAATGCAGATCTGTTTCTGTCAATATTAAAGGAACCAAAGAGAATATTATAACCAATTTTATGTCAAGAAAATAGACAACTTTTAAGGAAGGGTCTAAACTTCAAAACTACCTCCAAAAAGAAACAAAAAATCTGAATATCTTTCTATCTTGAGGGAAATTGAATTTGATGTTAAAGTTTCCTAGTCAACCAACCAACCAACAAAACCTCCAGGTATGAAGGACTTCAGGTCATCTAACAGTCAGGGAGGAAACACTACACAAGTCTACACAGCCTTCAAAAAAACTGGTAAGGATGGAAGATTCCCCACTTGTTTTATGAGGACAGCATTACTGGACGCCAAGCCAGATGAAGATATTTCTAGGGTGTGGATCTAGTTTGTCCCCAAGGACTAATGTGTCAGAGTTTCAGGGCCCTAGAAGAGGGTTCCTCTGTGTCTGTGCTGGGACTCTATGGGCGATTTTCCTTCTCAAAGTTAGTGATTCTACCCATGCTGGGAATTTGCCTCACATGAAGAACTTCCAGGCAGACAAAGTGCTGGCTGCATGGATACTAAAGAGCATAAACACTGAACTTATAATTGCTATGGTGATTATCTTCCAAGATCAAAGAAAATAACAGTCTGGGGACAAACACACCAAAACAATTGAAGATGAAAAGGTTGAGGATGTCATCATGAGGGATGTCATCTATTTATGCAAGATTGTAGAGCCAAGCTGTCCTCCAAAAATAATTAACCCACCTAGCCTTTGGCCTGGAAATTGAGCAATAATGTGGGGCACCATAATGTCTGTACAACCTGCCTAGATGTCCAGGAGGCAAACACACCTTCTAGAAAGTTCTGTCTTTGGCTGGGTTACAGAAAAGCAAGGTGACATTGATTGCTACACATCTATGAAAAAATATGTCAGTGTGCTCCAGTTAGTAACCTTTCCTTCCCAATCCCTGGTTCCAGACAGGGGCATCCATGCCCTGAGTTTGCCCATGGACAGCGGCAGGCATGGTGGTCTAGTGCATCACCTGGTGAGGTCGAACATTGGCTCCAACATCTAAGTGTTGCATTTAATACCAAATATGGCACTTTAACAACCAAAGCTAAGAAAAGGTCAGGTCAACCGACATGAGCAAAAGAAATCTCCCCCACGCCACACCCCACAAATGGAGGTCACAGCCAAGACCTCAACCCACTTGCTCAGAGTTCCAGGCCAACTGTGCCAGAATGGATCATTGTACCAACCCCTGTCCTGTGGTCCTGCTGTCCCAGGCCTCTGGCTCTGGGAGGATTCATACCCAAAGGATTTTATACTAAAGGGGTCAGCAGGTGGCAGGGGCAGCCGATCTCAGGTGCCGCCCAGCCAGATCTCACCCAACATCCAGTGGAGTGGAACCAAAGCTCAGCTGGTGACGCAGTCTACCCTAAAGAGGCTACCCGGTTACCTGGTGTGGCTCTGGCCACTGCAGCTGGCCAAGGCTCCTTTCCGGGAACCCGTGTGTGGTGGCTACACCTGTGGCCAGCTACTCCCCAGGACGTGAGAGAGGGCAGATGACCTGAACAGTGCAGACTGGCAGGCTCCCTGGTGCCTGCGTCCTGTTGGGCTGAGCCAATGGGGAGCACCCGCAGGAGCTGTCACCCAACAGGATTTATGACCGTGGTGAAGGAACACCCATGGTGACAAAGCCAAGAGAGATCCGGCACTCTTTCCTCTCTTGCTCCAGGCCTGAGGCCAGAACGTCAAAAGGGAATTCCGGTGATCCCCGGCAACCTAGATTAGGGTTCTCCCCCCATTTCACTGCTGGTAGTGGGGAACCTGGTTGATCACTGGTCTTTAGGAAGAGGCTGGGACCGGCAACAAGGACACCTACGTCAGGCCAAGCCCCTGCCACTCCCTCAGCTCTGCGGCCAGGAAATGCCTGACTTCCCCAGCTCGCGTCTACCTCTGTGGCCTCCGTCATCTTCCCCACCACTCGCTGACTACACCAGTACAGACAGGGTCACGGCCCTGGCTGGAGACTGGAGCCCCAGACTGTGGGCCCTCCCACTCATCGACCTCAGATTCTTCTTTTTTTTTGAGGGGTGGGAGGGGTGGGACTGAGGTTTGAACTCACAACCTTGCAATTGCCAGACAGATACTTGTGCCACAGAGCTATCTCCCCGGCCCCTCAACCTCAGATTCTGCTCACACCAGAGAACTGGAGCTCACTTGGGGTCACGGAGACAGCCGCTCGGTCCTGGCTCAGCTGCCCATGGATGTGCAGCACTGGCATGTCCTTCTGGGGTCCCTCCTTCCCACCTATGACTCCACCTTCCCGCAAAGGAACCCCATAGCTCCAAGAAGACTCTCTGCACCACACCTGTCACCTCAGCACTCTGGGAGGCTGAGGCAGGAGGATCACCAAGATCGAGCCAAGCCTGGGTGACTCAGGGACTTTGCAAAATGCTGTCTTAAAAAGAAAATAAAAATCATCTTGTTAAAGCTAAGGTTCCTCAGCCTTCATTTTCTGTTCGCAGGTGGGGAAAGATGGGTAGAAATATTTCTGAGAAATCTTGTCCAAAGGACCTGAGCCCACATAAGCTTGCCCTAGGGCTCCTGCCTCCCACCCAACAGACCTACAGGGTGTGGGGCAGAGACCCACCCCACAGGTTCTAGGCGCCACCCTCCTTGCTGTGGATACCAGGTGGCCCTGTAGGCTCTGGTGTGGCTGCTCAGCAGGGCCTCACGTAAGCGCCCACCTCACAACCAAGCAGAACACCACCGACTGCTTCAACAAAAGCGCGAGCCCCGGCTGGGACCCGTATCATTGGGGCAGATGCCAGCTCCGCTTCTCTGAGTTTCCCACGAGAGATCACATGGCCCCCACCAGAATCCCCAGGGAACAGCTGAAAATAGATTCCTAGTCCCACCGATAGCCCCTCCATCCACAGGGGGTGGAGCAAGAGCTGGATTTCCTTGCGTCCCAAGGACCCCAACAGAACCAGGGCCACTCTCCAGTCCCCAGGGCCTTCTCCCCTCTGAACATCACTGCCACGCCTTGTCTGGAGTGGGGAACTCACTGCCACACAGAACAGCCATGTGGACACCAGTGGCCTGCACGCTCCATGCACAGCCTGCGTCCTGTGTCCTCCTCCCTGGACACAGCCCCACTGACAGGCCCTGCACAGGTCTGTCCAGCATGGAGCTTCACAGCCTAGCAAGCTGCTTGGCAGGGCCCTCTGAGGACCCTCTCAGGGCCACATGGCAGGAGCATCTCAGCCACTCACACCTGGCAGCTGCCAGCACCCCATCCCGCCCCATAGGCAGAGCGCGCCCATCTTGCCTGTGCTGCCCAGAGGTAGTCCAGCCGCAGCCTGACGTCCACCTGCCTGGCATGTAGGGCCAGCGTGCAGGAGAAGAGCAGGATGGCCATGATCGGCTCGTAGCTGCGCCCGGAGATGGCTCCACCCCTGGGGAAACAAAAGAGGAAGTCCCAGTTGCTGTGACACCATCACGACCTGGAGGTAGGCAGCTAGGGGACCCAGGTCACAAGTCCAGAAGCTGGGATCTGGCTGAGGAGAGGAAAGGGCAGAGCCCCAAGACTCAGGCCTTTGCAAATGCATCATCCCTACCCATCTGCACACACCCAGAATTCACCAGTGACGCGGCCCGGTCCAGACGCAGAGGAGTCCCACTCACCCAACCTTGGTGTAGCCGCTGAGTTCCAGGACCAGGATGTAGGATGTGGTGATCCCAGACAGCAGGACCATCTTTGGCAAGGAGGACACCCGCAGGAATATGGCTAGCGGGAGGGTTCCCACCAGGCAGCACAGCAGGGCATGCTGAGCAGATTCACAGGGCAGGGCGGGCAGCACGGTGCGCCGGCCACCGGCTGCCAGGACCACCAGGGAGCTGTTGGACTTAGAGCTCCAGGCCCAGGGCAGGCAGCCCACCTGGGGAGCAAGGGGCACAGTCAGGAAAGGCCAGATGCGCTGGCAGCCCCAAGTGGGGCGATGGGGGTTTCAGCCTCCTGGTGCCACCCTCAACCTCTCCATAGTCACCTACCCCAGCCCAGCTAGGTCCCAAGGCTCCTGCTGCCCACAACCAACTGCAGGAGCAGTAAGTATACGTGGGCACGTGGCAGCGGCTCCCACCTGTACCGCAGACCTGAGTTCCCACTGTCATCCTCCCTGCCCCTGCCCCTTCCCATCACCTTTATCCCTATGGCACGGTGCTCACCACACATCCTTGGGCCACGGAGTAGATTAAGACCACTATGAACAGGCACAGGACCGTGCGGATCTGAATCGTCAGGCACCCTGGAAAACACTGGGCAAGAAGATGATGCTGGCTTCAGGTTCTCTGATCACACGTGGATCCACACACGTGGCAAAGAACCGACAAATGTGAACTGTGGGGCCCTGAACCTCCCTGTCCTTCATTTCCCACACATGCTTCCTGTGTTTCTTAGGTGAGGAACTCCATACAGTTTAAAACAAAACAAAACAATAAAACACTGAAGTCCTTCAATTAAAGAGAACAACAGCTCTCCTCCACAGGTTTGGCGACTGTGACCAGCGCGGGGATCCACTGAGCAGAATAAACTTGACAAATTCTCTGATCTCAAAAATGATGAGGATTTCTCTCCATTCTGTGTCTTCTTTCATGTCCTTGAGCTAAGTTTTATCACATTCTTCAGGATTTTATATCTTCCTTAAGTTACTAGAAATTTTATTTTTAAATTTCCTCTACTTTAAACACAGCTTGAAATATCCAACAAATTGTTTCCAGGAGAAAAGGACCCAGTCCTCTGAATGTTCACACTGCTAAGGATGCAACTAAAGACTGCAGTAAATCCGCACAGCACCTTAGAGCAAGCAACCACAGCGGCCAGCCGGCATATGGTAAAGCAATTCATCTGCAGACAGAAGTCTTAAACTGAGTTTTGCTTGACTGCAGTCAGTGGACTGCAAACGGGCTTTGAGCAGACAGCACCTCAGAGCTGGGCACGGTGGTGCATGCTCAAAGTCCCAGCACTCTGGGAGGCTGTGGCAGGAGGATCGTAAGTTTAAACCCAGCCTGAGTGACCTAGTGACTTAACAAGACTCTATCTCAAAATAAAATTTAAAAAGTGATTAGGGGTGTGGCTCATTGCCCAGACCCTGGGTTCCAGTGACAGAGTAAGGGCTGAAACTAGACTTCATCATTTTCAGAAGTTCCTGTGTTCAACCATGATGTGCAAAGTAACCTGCATCTGTCAGAAGTGACGTGTGGCCATGCGCTGGGGAAATAAGACCCACGAGATGGCCCCAGGGATGTCACCAAGCACAGAGTCTTCGGTGCAGAGCCAGGGTTGACTCCCATGGCACACTGGAAGCCACCCCCC
>PVKN010011698.1:0-21412 GCA_004027915.1 Capromys pilorides
TTTTTTTTTGGTGACAAGTTCTTGCAGTGCAGTGCAGTTCAGGGTTGCCTTGAACTCACTTTGTAGCCCAGGCTGGTCTGGAATTTATAAGAATCCTTTTGCTTCAGCCTCTCGAGTGCTGGGATTACAGATGTGTGCCACCACAGCTGGCCTTGAAATTTTTTGCTTCTTGGCTGGGGTGATAGCTCGGGGGGTCTAAGCACCTGCCTGGCATGTACAAGGACCCAGATTCAATCCCTGGTATCCTATGTCATGCCAGCCCTGGAGCCCCAGGTGTGCCATGCTAGCCACCAAGACCAAACATCATTGTGCACACCTGTAATCCCAGCACTAGGGAGGCTGAGACAGGAGGATCACTATGAATGCTAGCTGTGTAGTGAAACCCTGTACCAAATTAAAGATTAGAAAATACTGAAATTGAATAACTGTTGAAATTTCTTCTGTTTAATTTTCATGTTTTAAAATTTGGGGATAAATGTGCTGGGAAGTACAGCACATGACAACTTTGTTTATCCCAGATGTCTATAGAGTGTAGCTTCGATAATACATGAAATGTTGTGGTTAGTTAGACCTGAGTGCCCTGTAGAGCCTTATGTATTCAGAGATGGGCTTTTGGAAGGGGATCTCGGTATGGAGACACTGCAGGCCAACGTGCTCTTAGGAGGGGAGGCCTGTGTGGAGACAGGTCGCAGGCGTGTGACCTGGAGTGGCCTTTCCCCTCCAGGCTTGTCTCTTAGCTCTCTGCTTCCTGGCCACCATGCTGTGAGCAACTTTCCTTTATCCCGTTCCTGTGTCCAAGTGAGCAGATTATGAACTGAACCCTAAAAACTGGAGCAGAAATAAACCTCTGCTCCTGTAAGTTGTGGGTATCTTGTTTTGTCTTATAAGAAAATGACTAAAAGAATGATGTATCCCAGGGTCAGTGATACATTGGAAGTGAAAGCCTACCATGTGCATTGTGCTTACACCTGTACAAGTGCAAGCCTCTATTCTAGGTTAAGAAATAGTAAAGCTACTGAGATTCTGCAAGAAGCAAGGAAATTATGGCCCCCCATACTTGGAAAAACCTATAAGGTATTCCAATTATATGTTGATTGCTACATGATATATTTCCCCAAAATTTACTGGCTTAATAACAGTCATTACATTCTGTCTCATAGCTTCTATGCATTCTAAGTTCGAGAAGGGCTTGACTGTTTAATTTAGGCTGAGGGTTTTTCATGTGACTGTAGTAAAAGAAAGTGACTGGTGAGCACCTGTAATGCCAGCTACCTGGATGGCCGAGGAAGGACTACTACTTGAGACAAGGAATTTGAGGCCAGTCTAGGCAATATAGCAAGACCTCATTTCAAAACCCAAGTGTCTAGCTGGGAACTGTCCCATCATGCCTCCCGCTGCACCCCATCTTGGGCTCTCTCTAGTCCTGGGCTTTCACCATATGCAGTCTTCTTTGTGGGCTAGGTTTTGTAGCAACCCTAGCATGGCAGCCTCAGCCAAATGGAGTATTTAAATGGAGCCTGCAGGCTTCCAGAGCAATGTTCCAGAGAGCAAGATAAAAAAGCAGTTTTTCTTTGGCTGACCTAGTCTTGGAAGTCACATTCTGTCACTTTTTTAAAAACTTTTTATATAGAGTATCCCTATGCTGTTCAGATTTACAGTGATCCTCCTGTTGTTAGCCTCTGCAGTGCTGGGATTACAGGTGTGTACCACCACAGCCAGTTTCGGTGGCTGGCGCGGTACGCCTGGGATTCTGGGGCTGGCACAGCATGTGGCACTAGGGACCAAAATCAAGACTTTGCAATTGCCAGGCAGGTGGTTAGACCACTGAACTATCTCCCTAGCCTGCATCCTGTCACTTTTCAGTGAGAATATTAAAAGGTGCACTGTGAGAACAGCTTGTGTGATAGGGACCTATCTGGAGCCATTTGGAAGATACAGTCTTCCCTGAGTTGGGCCCATAGTCCCCAAGATTGAAATAAAGGATTTACCCCACCTTTTAATATGTTTGTAGGTTTGCTGAGTCTCATCACAGAAAAGAATTCCGTGATACATCAGGAATGAGTAGCATTTATTAGGCAAAGAGAGAGCAAAAGCATTTATTACAGAGTAAAAGCAGAAAGCAGCCTTCAGTGTGAAGTAAAAGCAAACAACCTCCAGCCAAAAGAATCTGGAGGGGGCCCAAAAAGGGTTGCCCAAAGCAGATCCCAGCCTAGGCCTTTATATGTGCCAAATGACTGCATTGCTAAAGTAATCCATATTAACACAATAAAGATATTCTTTACAGGGATTTGGATATCTTGCTCCTGGGCGTGAAACTTGTAGCAATGTAGTGTGGCTTTTTTGAGCCCTGGTCATCATCGAGGGCTGTTGCCAAATCTTCTGACCTTCTGTTCAGCCCATAACTCCCTCTGCCAGGGCATTCTCGCTCACAGCCTCCACATGCACACTAGTTGCCTGGCTTCTACACCTTACTTTGTTAGTAAATTTATAGTGTAGGTAACTTGAGCTGTGACCTGGAAGTTGCAGTCCTTTCATGGAGTACGATTGTTAGCTGTGATTTTCTTGCCTCCTCCTCTTATCCTACCTCAGTCTTACAGTTTGGGGATCTATGTGTCTGTTCCCATTATTTTTACATGATTAGTTCATCTAAACTATGCAGTAGATCATACACTTGACTTAAACTAATTATTGACACCAATATAAAACTTGTATAAGTAAACAAGTTGAGAATCACCCCTCCAAAATTCAGAGAGTATATATAATTCAGTTCAAAGTTAGGTTAAAATCTAAACCTTCAGATGTTAGAATTTCTGGTGGTTATTCTGAGTAGGAAAAGTATCTTCTAAATTGTTTTCAGTGTGACTTCAGAATGAAGTACATTTCCTTTTAATAGTTTTGAAAAACAATAAAAAATGCTAGTGCTCAGCCAGAATACTAGATTAGCCATAACATACCATTTTGCAATCGATTTTGAATACTTAGGCTACCAAATTAGACTAGTTTCATGGAATACATACAAGCAGTAGTGAAAGAATTATACATTTGAAACAAAACATTTGAGCCTGTTGGAGCGATGTAATCATTTAGCTATAGTAAGAGCACCATGTTAAAAATCATAGTACAGGTGGAATAATTAATAGATAAATTCTTTTAATTTGGAAAAAATATGCTCCAAAACTATTGATAGTATTGCATTTTGCACTTATGTAATGTTTGAACTTTGTATAAAAAATGTTGTTTTTATGCTCAGGAAAAACATTTTTAAAAATGTGGAATACACCCAAGGGGAGGATACAATCAAACCATTATTCTAAAACCCAGCATGTGGTACATGGGTGCAATCCCAGATCATTGGGAGGCTGAGGCGGGTGGATCATGTAGGCCCAAGAGTTTGAGATCAGCCTAGGCAACAGAGTGAGACCATCTCAAAAACAAACTAAAATACCAGTATTGGGTAAAATCTTAAGGAATCCCAGTGTTTTCTTTTTTTGTTCCAGAAGCAATTTGAGGTCATGATTGAACATTTTACTTCATTAACCTTGGATAGTATAGCTGGATACTTTAAAGCCATGACTGGATACTTTGCCAGTCTGGCACAGAACTCAGTCAACCACATAATGCAACTCTGAGGTAGGGTAAGTGTCATAATATCTCACACTGCCAAACACCTGTGAGCAGATCCCTCTGCTCTTTTAAATAAAAACAAAAAATGACCTGAAGGTAAAAAATTTTAAAAACCTGCAGTGAATTTTGCCTTTCCCATAACAGTTGACGTTGAATTTATCACTTAACACAAATTCACCTAAATAACATTATCTTATAACTCAGTAAATGATTTTTTGAATACTGTATGATGCTACTATAGTAGTTCTCCAACAAAAGTATGTGCCTTTTTAATTCTCATTATCTGCCTGCACGTTTTGAAAGTTTGATGTGATGCTAGAGATAGAGGGAACAAACACATCAAATATGGTTCATTTTCAAATAAAATTTCTCAAACACACACAAAAATCGTTTAAAAAAACTTTCAGGGCCAGGGATGTAGCTCAGTGGCACAGCACCTGCCTGGCAAGCATGAGGCTCTGAGTTCAATTCCCAGTATCAAAAAAAAAAAAAAAAAACTTTCTTCTGAATGAGTAGACAACTGTTGCTCTGAAATCATCACTACTGGTTAAGGGCAAGTTAAAGCAAGACCTGCATAACAAAACATCAAACTCGTACATCTCGCAAGGTCAGTCAAATCCCCTGAGGAATTACTTGCCCTTAACCACCCAGCCGAAAAGTTTAACCACGAGGCATAAAATATAAAGCTAGATCAGTAGGCTGAGCTGTAAAAGGCTTGAATCAACAGCTTCCGTCGTTGCCAGTTTTGCCAATAACCCACTACAATTACAGAACACTGTATTATGTGTACAACTATTTTCTCTTAGTTCAGTGAGAACAGATTTTTTGTACCAATAATGATTAGAAAAATTATCACATCTACACCCTGTTCTCTGTATAACTACTAAGAGGACAACAATATGCATTGTATCAAATACTGCAAAGGTACTACTAATGTGTTTTGAAACTGTCACATGGGTATTTCTTATTAAATGCAATAAAAATTTAAAAAAAAAAAAAAACAAAAAAATTGTCACTACTGGGCCACAGAGAAAGCTCGGTGGCCTAAGCACCTGCCTAGGCAAGTACAAGGACCCGGGTTCAATCCCCTGTACCGCATGCCCTGCCAGCCCCGCTCTGGGTGCTCCGGGTGCCTCTAGATCAGGAGGGTGTGGTGGTGCGCACCGATAACCCCAGTCCTGGAGAGGCCACATAGTAAGACCCTGTACCAAATACATAAAAAAAGTCATTACCAATTTCTCACACTATTGAACAGTTTACTTTCTTATTTCAAATATAACAATTTTAAAATCAGATACATAAGAGTCTTACTAAGTTTTATTTAATCTGAATAATCTTAAGAGAATTTTGTTTTTTAAGTCACCGCATAACCCATAAACTTTTATTATTTCAAATACCTTGGGCTGTATATAGGGGTTAGACTCCAGTGACCTTCCAGAGATACAAGTAAGCCAGTATTAAGCTCCAGCTATCAATGTGTACTGTCACCAGCGCTCTGACGTTGCAAATACAGTTCTAAGCAGAAGCTCCTGATGTAGTAGCAGAGCTCCAGACCTCCTGCTGGTTTATGGAACGGGGAACACGAGCCTGAGAGGTTGTACTCTGGAGAGTTGTACAAGAGAGTCATTCACGATGGAGGAGGAGACCTGAGAGAAAGCACGTAGGACAGAGGAGAAATCTGGGGGGTTAAAGAAAATTTGCTAGAATGAAAACGGCATGACTAAGCCATTTTCCTACACAATCCTGAAAGGCAGTTGGGAAATCTTTAGGAGGAAAAAAGCAGCACAAATTCGATAGGAAAGTTACTAAGTTATTCTGGATTTTAAAAATTAAAAAAAAAAAGCATGCTCAGTACTTGTTTTCCACACAGATTCATTTCATTCCAGGCTTTTATAATAAGCTGGAACTTAAGACGGATTGCAGGAATCTTTATACAATCCTCCACTTCTGTGCTGTTTAGATTAAGAGAGCACTGGTGCTAACAGGGTGTGAAGAAGTAGCTTATCTTTTGGCCTGGGTTTGACCCGCTCAAGTCACCCCACCCCACAGGCCGTTTATCATTTGTGGCTGATGAGCCAGAAAGGAGCCTCCTCCTCGGTACATTTCCCTCCTCTCACTGTGGAAGCTGCTTTGTTAGGCCCTTAAGTTGATCTGTGGAAAGACCTGAAAGGATTCTGTTCCTACCAGGACAGCCTTGGTGTGGTGGAGAACAAGGGCAAGGCAGGAATTACACTTTTGTCAGGGAAGAAAGAACTATGTGAGGAGATATTGAAGAAACACATGTGCCCTTTTGTTAAATGTATACTAACTCATTCTTGGTGAAAGTTTAAAAAAAAACAGTAAAAAATGAAAAGTCTGTGCTGCTCAGAAAACTTCCAGAACATGGGCAAAGTTACAGCAAAACTAAAACCACTGCATTAAAAGGAGTTACCAAAATGCCCTCATTGTCTTGAAATTAATTTCAATTATATCTCAAAGTTTGCCAAAGAACAAACTCTTCTAAGTTTTATAGTCAAGTCCTAAAGATTCTGATTCATACTTTGTTTGACCTGTCTACAGGGAAACTGGCATGTAATTATAAAAATGTGGAGATTCTTAATAGAAGTTCCAAATCAACCTGGACATTGTTAGGTACATTTTCCTGGCAATTATCTTTATAGTATCTATGAAAGAGACATTTAAGTCCACCACCTGAGAAGTCTTCCTCCAACATGCATATTTTCTTAGTTAATCTACACATAGAAAACAGTAAACAGGTATAAAAGTAAAGTCATGTGAAGGCTTTGTAGGGGTTTCAAACCAAGTGCGGTAGAGGGGCAAAATAACATTTCAGTTCTCATCTAAAGCTCCTGAGTTAGGTTCAGTGCTCCCCAAAAGATCCTTTCATTCAGTGGCGGTCCCGCGCTTTGCTGCCAGCTTGACTGCATTGGGCGTACCATGACTACCCCAGGAAAGATTTGCTTTGACTGGAGAGAGCTTCCGACACAGGCCTGTCCCAGATGATCCTGCCCTGCTGCCTCTATTATGGCTCTACCCCTCCTCAGCTGGCCTTGTTCAGCTTAGCAGGGGACTCTTCTGCTACCCATAACCACACGGAAAGTATGATGTTGCAAGCACACAATTCCGTCTTTCCACTGTTCTAGGCAACTTCTGTGTACCCTCAGCAGGTTCCGCCCATGTGCTGTTCCCCCTGTGTTGCAGCATAGGTCTTAACAAGGCCTCTTCCAGATAGCACGTTCTGGCCTAATTGTGTTTTGAGCAGAACTTGCTGAGCTAGCAAACAACAAAGGCCACTGGAGGCCAAGTGGAGGGCTATTAACTAAAAGAGCGGGTGGCCACCAGAATGCAGAGGGCTGCTAACACTGAAAGAGCTCGCTAGCTAGTTTGTGATTTCTACAGCAGTGGAGCGAGAACCGCCATGTGATGGGTAGCGTCTTGGAAGCCCATAGGAGGAGCTTCCCCGCTAGCAGGCTCTGAAGAACAGGGTGCCAGTATGAGGGAGTCAGCAGGCTCAAACCCCAGCTCATGTTCTCCCCTTACATGTAGCCAAGAATTGGTGCTAGCTGGTAACAGTTTTATCTTTCATATACCCTAGTGCTGGCCCTCACGCTTCAGTGAAGATGAGGCATCACAATTTTCCCAGAATTCACTGCTTTAAACCTATGTCCAACACACTGGAAAGATGGTTTGTTCCCTCATGATATGGTTGACGAATTTCAGTTCCTACTTAGTTTTGTAATTTAAGGTTTTTCTTCAGATAATCTCTTTTCTCATGGTCATTAAGTGAAACTATCTTTTTCAATAAAACAATGCTAATATGGCTCCTCATTCAACCTATTATGATGAAGCAGAAGGCTGAGGATGTAGCTCTGTGGCAGAGGCTTGCCTAAGTCAGGTAAGGCCTACTGTTTTATCCTAGGACTAAAAAGAAAAAAAAAAAAAAGAAATTATACAAGAAAAAAAATTGTGGGGGTTGTTAGAAAATGAGATTAGATTATGGGTTTTTAAATTAAGTCGATGACATCTTAGAACAGTTTTGTTGGAAATAATTTCTTACTATGAAATGCTGCTGTGTTACCTGATTTCTGTCCCTAGGTATATTTTAGTGACACTTAAGATGTAATTCCATAGTTTTCCATACAGTGCATAAGGTAGCCCTTGATATATTAAGGTAGATCTGGATGTATTATCACTTATGTGCAAAAAATCACCATATATCTTAGCAACCCAGAATGTGTGTGTGTATGTGTGTGTGTGTGTGTGTGTGTGCGCGCGCGCACGCGTGCGCCACGAGGGGTTGAAACCCTGGCCTGCTGCATGCTAAGCATATACTGTACCACTGTAAGATTGAATTAGACTCCTGGCCCAGTAATAACATTTTTATTTCAGTTGTTGTGGGCCAGGAATTCAACACAGGCTTATTGGGTACCATGCCTCAGGTCCCCTCACAGGGCCACATGTCATAGCCAAGGCTGCCTTTGTCTCAAAGCTGCACTAGGGAGGGGAAGATTCCAAGGTCGCGCACTGTGGGTGCTGACAAGATCTAGTTCATTTTGTCTTGCCATGGGAGCCTCTGCATAGGGCAGGCTCAGCACAGGAACTTGTTCATCAGGATGAGCAAACAAGAAGAGCAAGAAGGAGAGAGAGAGAACATGCAAGACAGAGATGCCAGGATGCAGAGATCTTTGGGAGTCACTTTAGAGGCTCCCCACCCCACCTCACAGGAAAGCTCTGCATCACTCCAGGGGCTCTGTAGACTTCAGCATTCAGCCACTTCCAAAGGTCGGTGGGTTTTATCTTAGTAAGCCAAGATCTGTCCCAAATTTTGCATTCCACATTTTAAATCTTGCAAATAATTTGTTGTATAAAGCTTAAAAATAATTGCTTAATTTTTGTTTGTTAATAATATACCTGAGGTCTCCTACAATGTTCTCTGTGATGCTGAGGATACAGCCTTAGGCCTTGGCCTTCTCAGGCAAGCATCCTGCCATGGGCTTCGTCCCTGATACCCGCTCCTCTTTTTCCTAAAGGAAAAGGGAATAAGGGGAGGACAAAAAGTCCCTAAGGTAATGGGAACTCAAAAAAAGACATTATTATTATTTCCAAAAAGTAAGAAATATACACACACATAAAAATCTTAATTATTTTGAAATGTTCCCCTTCCTCCATCAGACCAAGGTTTCTCAACCAGGTATTTTTGTATATGTTTCATTTTAAAACTTGATGTGTATCTGCATTTTTTTATATTAAGACTTAGTCATTTGGGGGGCTGGGGAGATAGGTTGGCAGTCTAAGCACCTGCCTGGCAAACACATGGACCTGTGTTCAATCCCTGGTACCATATTCTGTGCAGGCCCCAAAACCAGGTGTGGTGGTGCGTGCCCATAATCCCAGGGCTAGGGAGGCTGAGACAGGAGCATTACAATGAGTCTGAGCTGTGTAGTGAGAGCCTGTATCAAATAAATAATAAATGTTAAAAAAAAAAACAATAACTTTCATGAGGTCCTCAAAAAAGCAATATCCCTTATTAGGCCATAAGCTCTTAGGTATATAGAGCTCATAAGTTTGCTTCATGTAGCCAAATAATAATAGGAATTCAAAGTGTATTGAATTTGTTTTTATCCATTTCATCAGTGTAACTTGAACTCATTCATTTGGCAAATATTTGAGTTTCTACTAGAGACCAGCCACTGTTGCAGGCAATGGAAACTAACCCTGTCCTCAAGAAGCTCACATTCCTGCTAGAAAGAGGTGGCGGAAAACATAGTAATGGGCACACTCAATTCTGGCAGGTGTTATAGAGAAAATAAGCAGAATATAGTTCAAATCTTTAAGGCTTTAGTGTGAATGCCCGGTTCAGCTTAAGTCACCTGTCCTGATCTTGCAAAAATCCTTTTAGCAGGAGCAAAGTACTGCCAATAAATAAAATATAACATTTTCATTTTCAAACTATTTTATATGTTGATACTGTGACAGGTGGGCTAATTCTGTACTCTTTGGACACTGCAGTGCGGGTGTGCGGGTGCCTACGCTCACTGCTGACCTCAGAGTCCATTTACCTATTGTTACTTAGTTCAGTCCACTACATATTTAGTAAGTATCTAATGTGGGCTACACACAGAGCTAAATGCTGTGCATTGGCCTGTTTCTTATCACTAAATATATTTTCTCTGAAACTAAGATCCCTTCTGTCTTGTTCCCAGCTACGTACAGTACAGTGCCTTGAGCAGTCCTTCTATAAATATTAAGTAAGTGAAGTAATTTATAGAGGTTAAGCAAAAAAACTTCTCTGGGGGCCAAGAGGAGTATCAGCCATCAAGCATATTTTATATGAACTAACTTTATAGTCATACAGTTTGTTATTAGTTTTGAGTGCTTGCTTGCCAAGCTCAGAGAAGGTAAGACTCTAGTTCATGTGTTAGAACTAGAAGTGTGATTTATCCTGTGTATTTCCAAAGCCAATAGACTTTCTCCTACACCATAAATGGAAAAGGGATTTTGTGAAGAAGAATCTTTTTTTTTTTTCGGGACCGGGGTTTGAACTCATAACCTTGCACTTGCTAGACAGGCACTTATGCCACAGAGCTATCTCCCCAGCCCCTAAATAAGAATCTTCTTATTACTGGTGGACCTGAAGCCAAGACTTCATTCACTGGAGTGCTAAACTAGGCTAAGTAATGCATTTGTGAACTGCATGGGAATCATTCAACTCCATGACTCTGTGACACTATGACCAGAGCAGCCCGTGCACGATAGGGACAGCTTCTATTGTAGCATTTCTTTGTTTTGGAAATAACAAAGAAGAAAGGAAACCTTTTCTGAGAGGTTTTTCTTGGAATCCAGGGGTATAAACATTATCCCTTAATTCTATCTGGATGGTGGAGAAACTGAACTTAGAAAAATAACTTCTATTTAAAATAATGGTGTTTATAACGCACAAGTAAATTAAAAATAAAGCTTTGAAACTATAAAATGGAAAATTTGTAATGAAGAGAACTGTGCAGTGATCTCATAGTTACTCAGTGTATATAGCCAAGCAAAGCCTACACAACGACTCTGAGGAGAAGTCAGCAGTGCGCGTAGGCACCCGCACCCCCACGCTGGCAGTGTCCCGAAGGGCACGGAATTAGCCCACCTATCACAGTATCAACATTTAAAATAGTTTAAAAATGAAAATGTTATATTTGAAGTACTTAGTACCTCACACTGTGAATGTGTTCATACACATACATTGGTGACTGCAGTTTTTCTGTAGATAAAATAATGGCTAGGTAAATTTAGAGGCCATCTTTTTTTTTTTTTTTTTTTGCATAGAGGCCATCTTATCCAACATGGCAGGCACCAATCACAGGTGACTATTTAAATTTCAACCAATCAAATTAGAAAGTCAGTTCCACAGTCACAATTGCAGTATGCCTAGTGCCCAAGAGCCTCAGTGGTTATTTGTCAGTGCAGAATTATTGCTTTGCACAGGGCTAAGTGGAATTTTATAACAATTACAGTAGATGGCATTTTTGTTGGACAAAATGAAATGCATTTGATATGCAAATACATTAGATTAAGGAAGAATTAATTCAACATTAAATAAAAATTTATCAGGGGAATAATCATCAATGGAAGAAGAAAAACTCTGGGTAGCCTTTCTCCTTGTTGAGAGCCCCCAGCCTTATTTCCTATAACATTTATATTTTAGAAAATTTGTAAATTCTTTCCTTTCTGCAAGATATACGAGATGCACGTAACTCCTTATAATGCTTTTTGCTAGTTTTACAGCCCAGTAATATCTCTTCCTCAAAAGCCTGCGAGCCATCACTTTGAAATGTCACCATCAAAGGAGGTAACACCCCCTCTCCCAACTCCTGCAGGAAAGCGGAAGACCAACTTCATCTGCACCTGGCTCCGAGTTGCAGAAACTGCCTCCTGCCCTAAGGAACCGAGAAGTTGAGATTTCCTGTGGATAAAGCAGGTGGTGCATGTCTTACCCTAAGGTCACTTCAGCCCTTAGAAATCCCTGCTCCCTCTGCCTTTCTCTCTCATATAATATCCTTCAATAAAGTCATCGTCACCGAGTTAAAGTTGCCTGGTGTAATTATTTTTCTTTTACATCAGTTTTCAGAAAATGAAAACAGTTCAAAGTAATAATATAGTTCAAAGCAGTGTAAATCTTAGTTTACACAGCAAATAATTTTGAAATTCCTTTTTTCCTCCATCCTCCCTTCCCCCTTCTCGCTCTCTCTCCCTTGACCTTGACCTTGACCTTGCTTATGCTAAGCATGTATTTGACCACTGGAGACATACTCCGCAGCCCTTGATGTTTTCTTCAGATAACTACCACCTAAATGTTCGGCCTAGGTTATGATACAGCAAGGTGGGCAAAGTTCAGTGGCCAAGGTTTAAAGGTAAGTGGACAATTGGATGTCAAAGGTAAGTTCAATCCTAGCATTCCATGGTACAGCGTCACGATTATGTACAGCTGTACCTGTAACCTTTTCAGGACCACCTCTGCCATGAAAACGTGATGGAAAAGGGAGCCAAGTGTGCGGTGAACATATTTTTGGACCATGATCACCCTTGGCTGAGTGGAGAAGCCCGCTGCAAGGGTCCCTGGTGGGTCCTTCCAGCAAGCCGTTTCCATCACAGTTCTGAGGCCAAGGCGAGACTACACCCAGGTCACAGCTGCGCTTCCAAGTCTTCTCAGTATTCACGTTCTCTGCAAATCTCAGGGAACTAATCATTGTTTCTCCCACTCCTTCGGATCATTTTGCAACAATTCACTAGCTGCGAATAACATTTCCTTCTCAGAGGGTAAACCCAATAATTTACAAGAGATAGCTCTTCAGGATCTCTCTCCCTCTCTCTCTCCCTTCTCACTGTTCCTCTCTCCCACCATCCCTCCCTCCAACTTCCTTTGTTTCCATTTTTCCTTTATCTTTCTTTTAAGACAAGGTCTAATCTCAAATTCTTGATTCTCCTGCTTCGCGTCCCAAGTCCTAAGATTACAAATGGACAGTACCGCACCAAGCTTTCTTTCCTTTCTTAATGCCATTGCAGGAGATTGACTTGTTATTCTCTGAACACCAAAGAGAATCAAAGTTGCTGGTTCATGGGGGGCCAGGTGATAGCTCAGGTGCCTGCCTGGAAAGTGCAAGGTCCTGTCTTTGATACCCAGTAGCACCAAAACAAAAAAGCAATTATTCACGGGCTGGGGAGATAGCTTGGCATTGTAAACCCTTCGTGGCAAGCACAAGACCCAGGTCCATCCCCAGTACCACAGATCTTGCAGGGCAACCACCAAGACGAGCATGGAGGCGCATACCTGTAATCCCAGCACTGTGAGGCTGAGCCAGGAGGATCACTATGAGTCTGAGCTCTGTAGCAAGACTCTGTACCAAATAATTTTTTTTTAGAAAAATTGCTGGTTCACATTCACTCTAGATTTTAAAAGTGATGGCTCTTTTGTGGGTGGCGAGGGATGTGGTATAGGAAAAAAATCACCAACTTAGAACAGAGCTAAAAATATTTAAAATTATTTAAACATTTCTGATGCTTTATAACTTTAAGACAGCTTTCATGTTAATCTTAGGGGACAGATTTTAATATGTGGCCTATTTTACTACAACGTAAAACTAGTAATCTTAGAGATGCTGGTTGGAAAGCAAAGTTTAAAAGTAGTTGCCTACTTCTGCCATCCCCATTTCCTATACTTATTGTAACCGTGGTAACTTTACTTGAGCTCCTGCCATTTGACAAATGCTGTATCTGTCAATGTCTCTCACGATGTCCCAGCCTTTACCTACCCAGAGCATTGTCAATATTTTATTTGGGGGCCACATATTCTCTTGGTTTCTGGGATACTGCAGTCACCGTTTCGCCTTGCTTAACTTATTTGGTTTTTATTTTATTTTATTTTCCCTATCTCTTACTCTCTCCATAGCAGTTTTCTATTCTGTTATCTTTGCATTTTGCCCTCTATGTGGACTTTTCTGTATTCCAGTATTTTCAACATTGCTATGTTCTGGCTTTCCTTGAATTAATCCTCATTGTACTTCATTTCTTCCTGCATCCCTAACCTGTCATGTTAAATAATTTTAATTGCTTAAAGACCACCCTTTAGCATTTGTTGTTAGTAAAAAAAAAAAATTCTAACCCACAACACAGGATATCAGTTTTCTTTAGCTATGTCTGACCTCCTGTTAAACTTATCCACTATGTTGGTATATTTTTCAGTTCTTTTTGAATTTCATTTTGGCTAGCTCAGCCCACCCTGGAGGTGGGGCTGGCATGGCATGCTGAGCTATCCTGCCAGCCCCTATTTTTCAGTTCTAAGTTTCTGTTTTTCTAATTTTCATCATCTGTTTAAGTTTCCAGTTACCTGCCCATTTTCCAGTATCGTCTTTATCTCATTGTCTTTATTCTTTGAATAAAATTTCATTTTAAAGAGTAAAAATAGCAGAAACAGAGAAAAGGAGTAATAAACAAGAGTACATATAGTACAGAATTTCAAAATTGTTTGGTTTCTAAAGACTTCACTTCCTTTGCCTGAGAGCTTCCTAACATGCAGGAAGCAGAGAGCCAGACTGCTTTACCTAGGCAGGCCTGGAAGTACAGCAGCTGACTGCTGTCATTAAGAATACATTTATTCTGTGCTCCTGTGAGAGTCACCCGAGAAGGGTGGATCTGGAAGTGTCTGTCCTCCTCTCAGCATTGCAAGGAACTCACCCCTCCTTTTAGTAGCTCTAGGAGAGGCCTGATGGGTCGCCAACCTTCTGGCCTGAAGAAGAGAGTGTAGAGCTCCAAAGACCATTGGTAGTGATGAGGAAGTCAGGGAAGCCATCCTTCCTGCTAGCGCAGCGATAGTAGTCGAACTGTCCTCAAATACTCATGCTAACTACACCGTTAGAGGTGTCCAGGGAAGCTGCACCAACGACCATCCTAGAAGTGCATGTTTGTTCACAGGAAGAAAATTGGATTTAAACTTTATTCTTATCTTTATGAGAAACTTACTGTTATACCTGCTGATGAAAAAAGTAAGGAAAGGTAGATTTTTTAGAATAATTTCGGTTTCATATATACTTAGTAATAAAATATTCTTTCTATTACATACTCAAATGGCATTTCTCACCTATGATAATAATCAAGAATTTGAATTGTATGGGAATTTTTTATCAGCAGTAGTGATTATATACAATAAGAAGGTATATCCACATTGAATATAAATATTAAATTCAGACTAAATATTATATAAGTGCAATGTTTAGCATCACTACTACTTTTTTATTTATTATAATTATGAGATATAAAGATAATATTATAGAAAGAATTTGGTTCCCCCCACAGAATATGTTAAAGTGTCAAGCCCCAGTACCTCAGAATAAGGTCTTACTTAGAAATAGTGTCATTTCACAGATACTTAGTTGACACAACATCTTGGAGTAAGGTGGGACCCTAGTCCAATGGAACTTGTGTCCTTATAAGAATGTGGCCAAGTGAAAACAGAGAGACAGAAAACTCCTGCGGGACAATGAAGGTCAATATTCAAGTGCTAGAACTACAAACTGAGAAACTGCAAAGATTTCTAGCCAGCACCGGAAGCAATGAAGAAGGAAAGCAACATTTCACAAGGTTTGGGAGGCACAAGTTTTTGCTGATACCTCAATTGCGGATTGTTAGGCCCCCAAACTGTGAACTAATACATTTCCCGTGTGTTTAGCTACACTATTTATGGCAGTTATGGCAGTTACAGAAAGCAGTGAACAGTGTCACTAAGCCTCATATAAGGACCCTTAAATTTCTCCTGCATTTTCTAGAAGGTGCCATATGAATATTACTTGCCATATGCAATGATAACTAGAATGTTAAGAAGCACAGACTTCTACTTCTTCTAAACACTGAAGAGTCCTCAGCACATGTGTCCTTGTTGTGGTTTTTTTTTTTTTTTTATCATAATGAACTCATTCTTGCTTCATAATCATACTACTGAATTTATACCAGAATGGTGACCACCTTAAATCTTTGTCTCTAAGCTCAGAGGTCTCCCCTGAGTTCCAGATTGGAGTTGACTGCATACTAGATTTGGGGGTCGCAGAGTCATTGAGACTACAATATCCAACTGGGATAATCACGGGCACTCTTGAGTGATCTAAAATTAGATGACCAAGGCAGACATGGAGATGTCGGTGTCTGGGCATTGCTTCAGGACATAGTTCTAGCATTTTCTTCTCATTTTAGACAAATCAGGACTTTCCTTGAGCCCATCTCCTTCAAAGCTGAAGAGAATAGGAGGAACAAATCTTGAGGAACATAATCATCCTGAGAAGCCTACAATGCAGGTAGATTAAACCACACCATTTATGAGAATCCATCCTCACTACAACAGAGCCAAATATGCTAGATGTAATAACAAGGCTAACTCATGATGTTAAAAAGAAGTGGCCTACCAAAAACTTAAAAATGACAAGACCAGTTCTATGAAGTGACTACAGAGAAGAGAGAGACTTCGGTATATAACTAAACTCAAGTTTGCATGAACAAAAGGCGAGAGGCTTTAAAAACACATTGTGTGCCAAGGTTGTAATGGGAGTGTGTCCGATTTGTTTCGGCTGTTCTCTGTTGCCTGTGCTCAGAGAACTTAGGCTCCTACCCTCCCACAGGACTGATCATTTTTTTAATCATTCTGGATGATTATATTTCAAAGTGATAGTTCCCAGGTCCTTGAGAAAGACATTCCTGGAATGTAGAAGATAAATCTCAAAAAGAAATGAATTTATAATGGCAAGCTTTCTAAATTAAGTGCTATGAAAAGAGAGAGGTCAGGGGCCTCTAGTCAGGTTTTGGCTGGTGCAAACAGCAAATTCTTTTGGCAGCATTGGACTTTCTCAGGGAAGTATTTTAAGGAGTCTGGGATGTCTTCCTAGGAACACATCTTTGAGCTGACAGAAATGATACTGGTGTTTGTCTAGTTTCTCAGGGGAGTGGAAGAAATTATCTGTGCTGTTTGGAGCAACTCTTATAGGCCAAGGTTGAGACTCAGAATGAAGGACCCAGAGGGGCCTAGATGACGTTTAATACAGAAGAGAGTCTTTGTCTTAGATTTTGCAAATCATTGTGGAGCTCCTCCATATGACTTGGTGTTCTCAAAGAACAAAAGGAACATTGCCAGCTTTTTACTATATTTAAATAATAGCCCACACTAGCAAAAGACAGACTACATAAACTAGATGTGTCTGTTATCACCAAAGGCCAAGTTCTAGAGATTTAACTCCTGTTAATAGAACTCCTATTAGGAGCTGAGAATAGAATTTACTAAAGAAGCTTCTGATAGCTCTGTCTTTGAGTTGTGTGTTTTGTAAGCAAATGGACTCTACCCAACTTAGCTATCTTACCTTGAAGCATGCTTTTGTTTTTTCAACCTTTTTTTTTTTTTTTGCTTGCTTTTTTGTTAAGAAAAAACTAAGTCAATGGATACCTATTATGTACTAGGCAGTGAAACACAGAGGCAAAGAAGAGAAACAGGTACCTACTTTTAAGATGCTCACATTCTTACAGTGGGTACAGACAGGTGGCCAAATATGATCATGACAGAAAGAACATTTTATAGACAATTACTATAAAATACTCCTGACAGTAATATGATAGAGAACATAGGTCTGTGAAATAGGGAGAGACCCGCTCTGAGCAGGTAATTGGCTGGACAGAGATCTGTGCAAAAGCCTTGATATGGAAATTGTGAGTTTCTAGACCAGAAAGAAGTAGCTGAAGCATAGTGAATACACACAGAGTGGTCTGAACTATGGCTGGAGGAGAACTGGGTTACAGGAGACCTTGTCTCAGTGGTGAGGAGGTTAGGCTCCATTCTAAGTATGCTGGGAGGATTTTAAGCAGAGTTTATAGATTCAAACTTACAGATTTTACAGATTTTTACAAACTTAGAGATTTCACTTACAAATTTTTAAAATTAACTTTGTAGAAAAAAAGAATACTAAGAGGAAATAGTGAAAAGAGAGAAACAATCTTATGACTTATAGAAAATTCCAGAGAAATGACACGGTAGCTCATACCAGGCAGGTAGCATAAAGATGGAGAGATAGAAACAGATTGAAGCTGCACTTCAAAAGGGAACAGATCGTCAATAGATTAGTGTTATGGTTTGTGTCTAGTTTCCCCCCAAAGCCTCAAGCAGCCATGGGGCAGCTTCTAGAGTTTGTGATTGATTCTTGATCCCGTGCTGAGATAGAGTACCCAAGGGCATATTCTATTCTCTGCATTACAATGCAAGGAGAGGAGAAAGGCTAGCTGGCTGCCTGAGCTGCCGCCATTCCCTTTACTCTCTGCTCTTTACCACCTCCATGAAAGGTTGGTCTCTGCCATGTGCCACTCTGCCTTGGAGTCAGCTAAGTATGGACTGAAACCTTCAGCAACTGTGAGCTAAATAAACCTTTCCTTTCTTCATTTTAGGTGTTGGGTATTTGTCCCAACAATGAGAGAACAGTAACTGAGACAATTAGATATTAGAAAAGTGGGTCATTACTGTGACTAAACCAGACCATGTGGATTGCAAGCATTTGAGAATGGCTTATGGGAAGGGATAGGAAAGGTTCAATGATGTTGTCTACTTGCAAAGCACTGAATATCTTCCATTGTTCTGCATGGGAGATTCTGGTAAGAGCTCAGAAGATCAGAAGGTTGTTAGAAAGCCAGTCTGTAAAGACCAGGCTGGAGAGGTTTCTGCTGGGAAGAAGGACTGTATCATTTATTGGACTCAGATGATTTGTATTATGGCTTGGCAGAAAATTTGTCTGAATTTTGCTCTTGTACAGAGACTTTTCCTGAGATTCAGATTAAGCACGACAGACTAATCTGGCAAAAGAAATCTTTAAACAGTCAAATATTGAGGCAGTGGCATGGATATTGTTGAGGGCTTTTAGCCAGATTTATATTGAGAATCCAGAGCAAAGAGCCCAGCAAGATGACTTAAAATGTTGTGAGCATAGGGTCAGAGTCAAGGTTTCATCCCTGGAACCACATGCATTTCTGGCCCCCACTCCCAAGGCATACTGAGCAGGAGACTGAATCCAAGTGTGGTGGCACATGTCTATAATCCCAGTGCTGGGGAGGCTGAAAACATGAGGATCACTATGAGTTCAAGCTGCATAGTGAGATCCTGCAAAAATATAAATAATAATAAAATAAAATGTTTTGAGATTGGCCAGAAAGGAAACTCCAATAAAGCTATGGAATGCAAAGATAGAGCTGAGGGGATCTCCATTGCTGAGAAGGAAAAAGAAAATAGAATGGATGGCCTGAGGGCATTACTAAAGGTGGCAGGCATCTACCCTTTGCAGCCTCAGAATTGCAAGAGTAAGGGACTTTGCCTTGAGGTGAAAGCTGCAGAGCCCCGTGTTCCAGAATGGCAGCAACAGCCATATCAGGTTCCATAACAGTGCCAGCATGGAGAATTTATTCCTCAGAATCAGGGTCAGAGTGTTCAGCAATCCAGGAACTCAACCCCTACAGTCAGAAGAGAGCAAAATCCAGCTACTGCTCCAGCTGGCAGCAGACCTTGGCATCATCCATGTGGTATTGGTTTTAGTCACATGAAAAATGCAGGAGTTCTGAGGTTAAGAAGGCTTTGACTTAGATTTCAGAAGGCCTGGAAGGCCAGGCAGGGTGCCCCTGAGAGGGAGTTGTGTAAAGCTGTGAGTGAGAAGCCTATTCAGTAGAAACTCCAGAAGTTTGGAAAAGCCAGGAATGTGGATCATCTAAGGGAAACTGCAAAGAGGGAGCAAAGCCAGCCTAGGAGAGAAGCTAGAGGAGCTACCACCAAGACTCTATAGGGATGGAGTCACATGGAGCTTATAATTCACCACAGATTGCTTTGGATGTCCACATAGAACTACATGACTTAATGTTGATCCTTTTGAATTTTAGACTTGCTTTGGTCCCAAGGCTTGGTATCCTGGTGTGTGTACTTTGAGAATGGTAATGTTTATCTTGTGCCTTTGAGTGTTGGAAGTGTTTAACTTTTCATTTGTACAGGGCCTCATAGCTAAGAGTTTGCCTTAGATCTTGGAGGAGACTTGGGGCTTGGACTTTTAAGCAATGCTGAAACTGTTAGGACTCTTATTCCATCACTCTTAGTGATGGAATAAAATGTCTTTTGCATAAAGGAATGTGCATGAGTCTTGGGGGTCCAGGGGCAGAACCTTATGGTTTGTGTCTACTTTCCTCACAAAACCTCATGCAGTCATGGGGCAGCTTCTGGAGTTTGTGGTTGATTCTTGACCCAGTGCTGGGATTATGGATTTGAGCACCCTGGGGCAGATACTCTGCATTACAATGGAAGGAGGAGAGGCTAGCTAGCTGGCTGAGCTGCTGCCACTTCCTTTGCTCTCTGTTCTTTACCACCTCCATGAAAGGAGGTGCTTTTGCCACTCCTCCATGCCCTCTGCCATGTGCCACTCTGCCTTGGAGCCAGCTGGGTATGGACAGAAACCTTGAGTAACTGTGAGCTAAATAAGGGGGCTGACCAGATAGTTCATTGGACTGAAGTGCCTGCTTAGGTAGGTGCAGCGGCCAAGGTTTGATCCCTGGCATGCTGTGCCACCCTTGCCCATGGGGGTGCACTGAGATGGCTATTGAGACTGGGCATGGTGGTGTGCACCTGTAATCCCAGCACTTGGAAGGCTAAAAACAGGAGCATCACTATGAGTCCAATTTATGTAGTGAGACTGTAGACCTGTAGACCCTAACATAATACAGGGGAAAAAAATTTCACAGGGGCAGGGGGTTCCATCCTTGGGGCTGCCATGCTGGCTCTGCCCCTGGGGTGCACTGAGACAGCAATTGAGACCTGGTATGGTGGTGCACACCTGTAATCCCAGCTCTTGGGAGGTTGTAAATAGGCCGATCGCTACAAGTCCTAGTAGTGAGACCCTGAACACCTTTAGAGTCTTCCCTAAAAAAATTTCTTAAAAAATTTTTCCTTCTTTCATTTTGGGTATTAGATATTTGTCGCAGCAATGAGAGAAGAGTAATTGAGATAGGGAAAGGAAAAATTTAAGGGGAAGATGCCTAGATTTATGGCTTGAAGTAAATGCTAGGGTAAAATATGTTTGGGGCAAATGTGAAGTTTGAAAGGAACTCACAATGAGGTATAGGGTATGTGAATTGAGACTTCATCAAAGAACTCAAGCTTAGGCTGGGGAGATGATTCAGTGGTCTAAGAAACTGCCAGCAAGCACCAGAGACCCAGGTTCAATTACCGGTACCACATACCAAAACCGGGCATGGTAACATGCATGCCTGTAATCCCAGCTCTGGGGCAGCTGAGACAGGAGGGGATCACTCTGAGTCCTAATTGTGTATTGAGACCCTATACAAAATAAGTAAATCAATAAAAGATTTTTTAAAAGTTTTAAAAAAGAACTCAAGCTCAAGATATACATTTGGAAGTTATCCCTACATAGGAAGCACTTAACCTCATCACCTTTGCGATTTGAAGAATATGAAAAATAGATGCTTTAGACAATAAGGAGATGAAGAAAATACAGGTGTCTGTGTCACTTATTACATTTAGTGGAAATTGTTATTTATTACATGTATATGATTTATATGCTGTATGTTAACTGTCCTTGAGGTATGCAGAAATGTGATGGAGAGAGAAGGAGAAAGGGAAGAGGAGTAGGTTTCTTATGTTTTACAGTGCATGACCCTCCAAAGTATGTATTAGGTCACAGTACTGCACATGCTAATAAGAAGTCTATTTATTCACTAGGTAGCATAAAGGTGA
>PVKN010011699.1:0-21404 GCA_004027915.1 Capromys pilorides
TCTCCTGTGTTTAATTTGGGTGGGCTTGGGCCCTGTGCCTGCATCTTACTCCTTGTTGTTATCATTTTGTATAGCAGTGAGCTATGTACTTTGGTGAAGTTATGCTGTTAGCAACTGTGGGGGTTTGTTCTGTATCCACCCAGCTTGTTCCCCTCCAGTGGTGCCTGGCTGAGAGTTGCAGCTCAGTTCACTGGCTGCTGTGAGGCCTTGTGGGTCTGAACTGTGGGTGGAGTCAGAGTTTTGGAGTTGAGTCCAAGGATGGAAGCAGACTGAGGGTCCTTACCGGGCTGGCACAAGGCCAGAGGGGTTGGTGGATAGGTTCCGGACTATAGTTCAGGTGGGCTTGTGCAGGGAGATGGAAGAAAGTTTCAGAGATCCTTACCTGGCAGTGTGCTGGTCAGACCAAACAGGGGGTGGGCTACAGGCGCTGCACGGGACAGGCGCAAAGAGCGCCCCGGACCAGCGTCAGCTGTGGATGAGTTCCAGGCGCGGCCTGGGACCGGTGTCAGCAGCAGATGAGCCCCAGGCGCGGCGCGGGACCGGCGTCAGTTTTGGATGAGCCCCAGGCGTGGCTCGGGACTGGCGTCAGCAGTGGATGAGCCCCAGGCTTGGAGGCGCGGGATTGGCGTCAGCTGCGGATGAGTTCCAGGTGCGGCCTAAAGTTTTAACAAACATTTAAAAGGCAGCTCTGTTGCTGCTGTCCTAGATGGGCTTCTATCCCTTTTTTATTTTTAAAACTATTATTATTGTTGTTGTTATTATTATTATTGTTAGTCTTTTTGAGACAGGGTCTTGCTATGCAGTTCAAGCTGGCATTGAGCTCACTTTTGTAGCCCAGGCTGGTCTCGAACTTGCACCAATCATCCTGTTTCAATCTCCCAAGTGCTGGGAGTACAGTCATGTGCCACCATACCTGGCTTATCCCTTCTATCCATTAAGTTCTGCTTTTTTTTTTTTTTTGCCTATAACTTTTTAAAATTTTTTTTTAGTACAAAGTCTGCAGGCTCTCACAGATCAGATTCATAGAGATTCTCCTGTTTTCAGCTTCCCAAGCCTTGGGATTACAGGTGCACGTCACCATGCACAGTCTAAATTTCCATTATTAAGTTATTGATAAATTCATTCTTTGTTAAATTAAAAAGAAGGGCTGGCCTGATAGCCCAGGGGATTAAAGTGCCTGCTTAGGCAGGCTCATGTACCAGGATTCTATCCCGAGGGTGCTGTGCCGGCCCTGCCCCTGGGGTGGGCAGAAACTACTGGGCATGGTGGCATACACCTGTAATCCTAGGGCTTGGTAGGCTGAAAACAGGACAATAACGGTGAGTCTGATCTGTGTAGTGAGACCCTGTAGACCCTGTACTAAAAAATTAAGAACATAAGAAAATAAAAAGTGACTATAGCATTATGTTATGAGTTGTACTTCTGTTTCTGAAATTAGGACTATAAATATTTCAGATTTGAGCTTTTTTTTTTTCCAGTCTAGGTACTTGCATACATGTAAAGAGGTTCCCTGGGAATGAACCAGATGCCTCAACATGAAATTCATTTACATTCCATGTGTGCCTTCTACACGTAGCCTGAAGGTTCATTCAATACTTTAAAGAATTTGTGCATTAAACAAAGTCTGTATATATTGAGCCATCAGAATGCAAAAGTGCCACTGTCTGAGCCACTCACATGGAGGTCTGTGGCTATTGGATGCTGTCATTCCTGACTGAATTTATATTATTGATAAACAGCCTTTCTGTTATTCTTATTCATGCCTAGCACTTAATAGTAGAAATATGCCATACCGAAAATACAGTGGAAAACATAACGTGTTCAGGGTAAGCTGTCAGCACAGTAGCCTCGCAGGATGTCTGCATCTGTTGCTAAGAATCCAGGAATAGTGGCAGCTGTCAGGCTCCATCAGTGATGCTGTTTTCTGACTTATTTTTGTTGTTGTTTGTTTTCTTGAGACAGGGTCTTTATCATCTTGCCTAGGCTGGCCCCAAGCTCATGGTGATCTTCCTGCTTCAGCCTACCAAGTGCTGGGATTATAGGCATGCGCCACCACATACAGTTTGATTTCTGGTTTGTTTGTTTGTTTTTGCCACACTGGTTCTCAAATTCGGGACCTTTTACCTGCCTGGCAGAGGCTTATGCTGCTGAGCTATATCCCTGGCTTAGACTTTTAATTTTTAAAGATACAGCGAGGGGGCTGTATCAGGAGCAGTGGAGGCACCAGGCTCTGTGTCCTGCAGGGGTGAGAAGGCATTCTTCTCGGTGGCATTTTAGTGTTGCTTCCAGAGCCATAGAAATCACCCACATTTTTGTCTTCTAAGTCTCTGTTTGATTTTATACTCTGACATGACTGCTTGCTGTATGAATGAATGCTACCAGAGTCCTTCAATAAGCCCCTCATGCATTTTATCATGTCACTGTAGCTTTCTAAAAAAAATTTATTTATCAGATATAGGATCTTATTATGCAGTTCACATTCATAGTGATCCTCCTGTCACAGCCACCCCAGTGCTGGGATTACAGGTGTGCTCCACTATGTAATCCCAGTTTCAATCTCTCAGCATGCCCTGGGGGTGGAGCTGGCATGGCACATTGGGGATGGAACCCCGGCTTCTGGGCTCTACCTAAGCAAGTGCCTTAGTCCACTGAGCTATCTGGCTGGTCCTTTTTATTTTTTTTATGTGACTTTTTAAATTGTTCTTTCAGTTTTAATTTTTATTAGTATGTGTATGCGGTACATAATGCTTACATTCATTATGGGGAACTGGTACATAAGACATCTTAATTCTTTTTATGTGTCCTTTTTCTCCTCCCTCTAACTCTTGATCTCCCTCCCATTTGCAAAAATTTGTTTCCCCATTTCCTATCATGTATCTTTTATTGTATAGCATCATTATTATTACTATCATCATCATCATCATCATCATCATCATCATCATCATCATCATCATCATCATCATTAATTGTAGTGTTGAGGCTTGAGCCCATGTCGTCATGCATGCTAGGCAGGTGCTGTACAACTGAGCTATGCCCCATCCCAATAACTTCAATTTTTTTTTTTTTGCTGGCACCAGGTATTGCACTCAGGATGTTGTGCTTGCTAGGCAAGCACTTATTCCTTTGAGCTATCTCCTTGACCCCCCAAAGCATCATTATTGATGTTAAACATTTCTTAAATATGATATCTATTTGCAGCATACTGACAGATGGTGAAGGTTTTTTGTTTTTGCCTATGTGTGGAAATCTGACATTTTTTCTCACTTTATTGCCAGTTGAGGTTCTTTTGCCTGAACCAGATAGAAATCATGAATTGGCAATGGATAGCTCTAGTGGCCCTGATTCCACCAGGTGACAGCAGTCAGGGCCAGATGTTGTCAGCTGACACAGCCCAGTGCTGGTCTCTCTTGCAGTCATCTTTTGCTGTTGGTCTCTGGATCTCTTCCAGGATAATAACCCTTGGTGTTTACAGCTCTGCCTTTGTTTTTATTTTAAGTCTATTTTTAAAATTCATATACATTGGCAGTCCATGGTAGTTGCATTCATCATGGGGAGTTGCTTCATGCACCTAATGCATCTTAATTCATTTCATGTCCCCTTCTCGCACTCTAGCTTTTCCAGTCCTGCAGTTTTCTTTGAAAGGGACCACTTGCCTCAGACTCCTCAAGATATTTTTTTTTTCTTTCCGTATTTTAGGGAAGGGTCTACAGGGTGTTCAGGGTCTCACTACAAGATCAGACTTGTAGTGATCCTCCTGTTTACAGCCTCTTAGGTGCTGGGATTACAGGCTTGGGCTACCATGCCCAGTCTCAATTGCAGTCTCAGCATGCCCCTGGGGCACAGCCAGCACAGTAGGCCCAAGGATGGACTGGAGGCACTTTAATCCACTGAGCTATTTGGCCAGCCCCTCCTCAAGGTATTTTGAGTAGATTTACAGGACCTTGAAGCCCATACTATTTAAGAAATAAACTATTACAGGATTTACTTCAGAACCAGGATTTATTTGATGTTTGTTGGATGTTAACAATGGATCCAGCTGCTTCTCTCCCTGATCTTGGCCACTGCTTCAAAGTGGCAGCAGTATGTGGAATGGCTGGAGATGGGGTGCAATTGGAGCTGAACCTGTCAGAGCAGGCCTGAGGAGAGTGGATCTAAGTAACAGGACTTGGAGGTGCATTGCCCCACTTGGTGTTTTGTGGAAAAGGTGCTGAGGGAGGAGTGAAGGAAAGCCAAAGGTGTACCATCACAGCCCCTGCTGTCGCAGGAGAAAGTAGGCTAGAGTCATGTGCTTCTTATGGCCTTCAGCGTGGCCCAGGAAACCCTTCAAAGTTACTGCCTTGTGTGGTACCATCACTGAGCATAGCTTTATTGCTCTAGCTGCTGCTCAAGAAAGTGTTTTTCTGTTTATTTGTCATTGATCTAAGGATGTTATGGTTCTATGGATGATTGGTGAGGTCACAGTAGGGGAAAGTACATGTGACAAACATTAGTTTTGATGAGAATTTTAACTGGAGAATGAGCCAAGCACTACTTGTCAAAGAACAGCAAAGCTTCCCTGTAGTAAGCAGTGACAATCAGAGAAGTTGTTGGTCATGTATGGATTTTGGTTTGCATAACAGTAATAACTTAAGTTTCTTGACAGAGAACACAAGCTTTTGCTGTCATTGAGAGTTTACACTTATGCTAGCTTACAGCAGTGGTGTACCATAACCTAGTTATTTTGTCTTTGGTACCCTTAACTCAGTTCCTATTTGAAAAAAGAGGGCTAACAAGATAGTTCAGTGGATTAAGCACCTGCTTGGGCAGGTGCAAACCAGGGTTTGATCCCTGCTACTCTGTGTCTCATGCTGAGCTCAGTGACCAAGTCCAGGCATGGTAGCTCATGAGGCTTATAATCCCAGTGATAGGAAGGCTGAGGCAGGAGGATCACTTGGAGTTCAAAATGCATAGCAAGAACCTGTACAAAATACATTAAAAAAAGTAAAATACAAAAATACAGTATAAGACTGGGCGTGGTAATGCACATCTGTAATTCCAGCTCTTGGTAGAGTGTAAACAAGCAGATCACTATGAGTCTGATGTAGTAGTGAGACTCTGAATGCCCTGTCCCTGTAGACCCTTCCCTAAAATAACAAAAAAAGGAAAGAAAGAAAGAAGCTCATTGGCAGCATTCATTTAAGTTTACATGAACATTTTATTTGTTTTACTTTTGTCTTTTTTGAGACAATCAGGATCCTCCTGATTGCTGGGATTACAGGTATATGTCATCTCACCTAGCTCTTGGAGTTATTTATAAACAGAACTTATTTCTAATTCTATTGCAACAGAAATTATCACGATAAACAGTACTCAACAGCAAGAGTAGAGATGTTCCATTTCTAAAACTTGACATTTTCAGCAATTGAGAGTTACTACATTTTGTAAATGAACATACGGCACTACTATTAAAAACAGAATGCTATAAATGGAATGATGTTCTGTTCCCAAGGAACATGGATAAAGTAGAGCAATATGAAAATAGAACTAGAAGGCTCGAGGTAGCTCAGTGGCACAGCACCTGCTTGGCAAGCTTGAGACCTTGAGTTCAATTCCTGGTACCACAAAAGAAAAAAAAGAAAGAGAGCCTCTTTTAAAAAAATGGAAGCAAGATATTTTGTGATAAACTGTGAGGTGAAGGTTCAGATTGTAGTCCCCAAATTACTTCTGGCTAACTATTACCAGTCAGGATTCTGACCAGCAGAAAATGAGCTAATTCCTGTGGGCAGTGTCTTCAGAGCTGCTGTTAGGAGACACATTCTCACTCTGTAGCTCAGATACCTTGAACTTAACTATGTAGCCCAGGTTGGCCTTGAACTCACCATGATCCTCTCACTTTAGCCTCCTGATTGCTGGGATTACAGGATTACTTTGTGGAACAATAATTCCCAAACAGCGGTATTGCATGAGGCATTATAGACTTGATGTGGCATCAGATTTTCATCAACAGTGACACAGGCAAACTTCCCCATGGATTTCTCTCCTGCTTTGTAACTGGCAGAGTGCTGAGGGGCTACTAATCTTTGTTGTCCCATGTTTTCTTAAATTGTTGCCATCAGCCCATTGAATAGTCACAGTTTCTTGAATTTGAGCTCCTCATGACAGACCTTCCTTGGTGATCAGCATGTCCTTGCTGACGGATCCCTTCAGAACACAGTTGAGGTCTTCATTTTAGCTTTTTGCCATGGTTTCCAGTTTTTCATTCATTTCTTAGTTACTTGTCCCTCATTGCTGAGACAAAATACCTGACCTCCAAAGTTAAGGAGGTAAGGCTTCTCTAGCTCACAGTTTGTAGAGCTTTCAGAGTTGGCCGACTCTAAGGCCAGGTGGTGTCCCAGAGCACGGTTCATCATGTCTACAAGGTAGCAAAAGTGACTGAAGGGGCCTTAACAGCATCCTTCTGCCCCTTTTGTACTCTAGGCTACTGGGTTTAGGGTAGTGCCAAACCACTCGGTGGACTGATTTAGTAACCACACACCCTTAATCCTAGCACCATGTGCTACAGATACAGCCACCTCTGAAAAAGCCCCGTCTAAGGCTGCATGACATTTGGGGGCCATCTAGACGTAAGTCATCACACTCGTACACATCATGTTAAACACAGAACATTTACAGTTCGACCTTTTGTTCATTCACATCACATGGGGCAGTTACTCTAACTGTATATGCTGTGTTTAGAAATGTAACATTGGGGGCTGGGGAGATAGTTCAGTTGTCTGAGCACCTCCCTGGCAAGTGCAAGAACTCAGGTTCAATTCCCAGTACCACATGGCATGCTGGGCTTTGGAGGCTGAGACAAGAGGAGCACTGTGCATCAGAGCTGCATAATAAGACCCTGTGCTAAATAAATAAATACACACATAAATAATTTTTAAAATGGTGTTTAAGAAAGAACATCGAAACTCTGTCCAGTTTCTTCAACTGTTTAACTTTCTGTGATATAGATTAATATAAATGTTTTTCTTTCTTTTACTGCTGTCACTCATGGGAGTATCTGCAGGCCTTTATTCTTGACATTTTCAATAATATCTTTAGATAGCAGAGAAGAAGCAAAATCTCACAGTGAATAATGAATTTAGGAGTACCATGGGGTACCTACTGATGCTGTGCTAGGCTTTGTCTCAGTTACTCCTCTCACTTTGCTGGGACAAACACCCGACAGACAAAATGAAGGAAGGAAAGGTTTATTTAGCTCACAGTTACTGGAGGTTTCATATTCACCTGGCTCCAAGGCAGAGGGGCACATGGCAGAGAGCAGCAGTTCATGGCAGCAGAGCAGCAACAGTGGCAATAGACTCACAATGGCAACAGAGAGAGTCTGTCTCTTTGTGTCTCTTATATTCCATTCAGGCTCTGTGCCCCAGGTTGGGCATAGCACTCACACCTAAAACCCCAGCAGTACTAAGACATATAATCCCAGTGGAACCCCCATAATCCCAGTAGATCATGAGTTAAATCTCAAATTCTAGAAGTCCCTGCCCCATGACTGCATGAGGCTTTGGGGGACAGCTAGACACAAACCATAACATTCTACCCCTGGGCCCCCCAAAGGTCTCATGCACATCCCTTTGTGCAAAAGGCATTTTAATTCATCTCTAAGGGTTTTCAAAGTCCTAACCATTTTAGCATTGCTGAAAAGTTCAAGTCCCAAGTCTCTATCATCAAAGGCAAACTTAACTGTGAGCCTCTGTACAAAAGAAAGTTAAACACATCCAACATTGAGAGGCAAAAGATAGACATTACCATTCCAAAAGTTGCAAACAACAGGGGAATATAGAACACTGGGCCCAGCACAATTCCAAAAGCTAGCAGGGCAAACATTAAATCCCATAGTTCCAGCTGGAACATCTGAAGAAGTCTGCATTGAGTTGTGAGTTCCGAAGGCCTTATATGGTTCTGCCCCTAGGGCACTCTTGGTGGTAGCTCCCATGGCTTCTCTCTTGGGCCAGCTTTGCTCCCTCTTTGCAGTTTCCCTTAGATTATCCACATTTCTGACTTTTTCAAACTTCTTCGGTTTCCACTGAATAGGCTTCTCACTCACAGCTTTATACACTGTCCTCTCAGGGACACACTGCCTGTCCTCCCAGGCCTTCTGAAATTGAGGTGGAAGCCTTTATTTATTTATTTATTTATTTATTTATTTATTTATTTAATGGCTGGCTCAGCCTGCCCTGGTGGTGGGGCTGGCACAGCATGTGGTGCCGGGGATTGAATCGCAGTCCCTGTGGTTGACTGAGCTTTCCTAAGCAGGCTCTTTAGACCACCGAACCATCTCGCCAGCCCTGAGGTGGAAGCCTTCTTAGCCTCACAGTTCCTGCATTCTGAATGTGCCTAAAATCACCACCACTTGAATGATGCCAAGATCTGCCACCAACTCGAGAAGTAGCCAGGCTTCCTTTTCTTTTGGTTGTAGGTGTTGAGTGCCTGGATTGATGAATACTCTATTCCTGATTCTGAGGAACAGATTCTCCATACTGGCACCATTTTGGAACCTGGTGTGGCCGCTGCCACCATTCTGGAATATGGGGCTCTGTGGCTTTCTCCTCAAGGCAAAAATCTGTCTCTTGCAATACTGAGGCTGCAAAAGGTGGAGACCTGCTGCCTACTGTGATGCCATCAGGCTGTATTTCCCATTGTCTGGTTCCTTCACAGCAATGGAGAACCTTTCAGCTGTATCTTTGCATTTCACAGCTTTATTAGAGCTTCTTTTCTGGCCAAAGTCACATTTTAAATCATCCATATCGGCACTTTGCTTTTGATTCTCAACACAAATCTGGCTAAAAGTCCCCAATAACAGCCATGCCACCACCCAAATATTTGGCTGCTTTGAAATATCTTTTGAAAGATTAATCAGTCTGCCATGCTTAACCTCAGGCTCAGGCAAAGTCTTCAGATGTGAGCAAAATTCAGACAGTCTTTGGGCCAAATCATAGCACAAATCATCTGGAGTCCAACAACCAATGTAGTCCTTCCCAGCAGAAACCTCCCTGGCCTGGACTTTATATCTAGGCTTCCTGACAGTCTTATGGTCTGAGCTCTGACCAGAAACTCCCTTACAGAACAGCCAAGCCTATTCCAACTCTTTGCAAGTAGATGGTCTATCCAAACATTTGCTATCACTTACTACAAACATTCCCCAAAACTTCTAGTCTACTTGGTCAGTTTTAGCCACAGCAATGATCCCACTTTTCTGGTACTAAATTCTGTCTCAGTTACTCTTCTCTCATTGCTGGAACATTACTCTTCTCTCATACCCAACACATAAAATGAAGGGAGGAAAGGTTTATTTAGCTCACAGTTACTTGAGGTTTCAGTCCATATTCAGCTGGCTCCAAGGCAGAGGGACATATGGCAGAGAACAGCAGTTCATGGTGACAGAACAGCAACAGTGGCAATAGGCCAACAATGGCAACAGAGAGAGAGAGAGTCTGTCTCTTTGTGTCTCTTATATTACATTTAGGTTCTCTGCCCCAGGTTGTGCATAGCACTCACACCCATAACCCCAGCAGTACTAAGACCTATAATCTGAGTGGATCTCCTATAATACCAGTGGATCATGAGTTAATCTCAAATTTTAGAAATCCCTGCCCCATGACTACATGAAGCTTTTGAGGGACAACTAAACAAAAATCACAACAGGCCTGAACAGGTGTTATTTTATTACTCTTTATTTTAGGCAGGGTTTCTGTGTAGTTCAGGCTGGCCTTCAATTCAGTATTTAGTCCATACTGACTTTGAACTTGCACTGATTCTGCTGCTGGCCTGAGTGCTGAGATTATAGGCATGTGCCATCATGCCCAACCATTTTATTTATTTATTATTTTAATTTTATGTATTTGGTACATGACCTCACTACACAGCTCAAACTGGTAGTGATCCTCCTATTTTCAGCCTCCCTAGTGCAGGGATTACACCATCACACCTGGACTTGGTGGCCTGCTCCGTCCACCTGGTGGTGGGGCTGGCATAGCTTGCAGTACTATGGATTGAACCCTGGTCCCAGTGCTTGCCTAAGCAAGTACTTAGTCTGCTAAGTTATCTTTCTGGGTGATTTTTTTCAGTGTATTTTTTTTTTTTTTCAGTACTGGCGATCAAACTCAGGACTTTGCACTTGCCAGGCAGGCACTTATGCTGCTGAGCTATCTCTCTGGCTAGATTTCTAATTTTAGTGATATTCAACTTGTAGTAGAAGATTCGTAGCTTACTCAATAATTTTCCTGTTATTGGACATCTGGATTGTTTTTGTTTTCTTTTTGCAAATATTGCTCTGATGACTATATTTTTGCATCATGCATATTTTGCATTTCTAGTTATTTCCCTATGCTCAATTTGGTCATGGGCCCATTGTACGTTGCCAAGTTTTTGCCTCGTTGCTGTCAGATTTGTATTTCTTCAAGCAACAGAGATGAGTAGGAGATTTTGAAATGGAAAATGAAACCGCTTTCTACAGTTCTGGCAGCTGGCGAGATGGCTCAGCAGCACAAGCGCCTGCCTGGCAATTGCAAGGTCCTGAGTTCAAACTCAGCACCAAATAAATAAATAAACAAATAAAATAAAAATAATACAGTTCTGGAAAAAGTGTTTGGAGGAAGACCTTGGGACACTGGAACCTGCTGTAGGGACTTGGTTCAGGTATTGCCTTTGCTAAGAAGTGACAAGATGTCCTTATAGGCAGAACCATATTTGACAAAGGTCAAAGGCATGGTGGATATCCCAGAAAATTAAAACCAAAAAGAAACAAAGACACCGGAGTGGAGTTGAGTGAATAATTTAATGATAGAGTGCTTCCCTCGCATGCACAGGCGCTTGGTCAGATCTCCAGTGCATGTGCGCGTGCACACACACATGTACACACAGGCACACATAAAGACAAGTGCTTACTTAGCATGTCCAAGGCTCTGAGTTCAATCTCTACCACTAAAAAATAAAAATAAACAATAAACATATTTTTAAAAAAATTTAAAAGAACTCACTGAGTTTACGAACAACATTGCCCAGATGTGGAATAAATTTGGCAAGTGAATTAGAGCAAACCTGTTGGGAGCAAACTAGGCATCTAAGGAGTGGGATCTTTAGTTCAAAGGAATTTTAGACCTCAGGACATGACTATCCACAGAGAATCATCTGGTCAGGCAGCAGTTCTATCTTTTTTATAAAATTAAAAAAAAAAAATCTCCTGTTTATTCATTCAGTACACGGTCTTGTTATGCAGGTTGAATTTATAGTGATCCTCTTATCGTAGCCTCCCAGTGCTGGGATTACAAACGTGCACCACCACGCCTGATTTCACTGACCAGGGTGGGGTGGGCTGGCAGGGCATGTGGTACCGGGGTAGAACCTGGGTCCTTGTGATTTCTAGGCAGGTGCTTATCTCCCCAACTTCTACACAATTCTTTTGTAGTTTTTCCGTTTTTATTCTGTTTGTTAGATCCTACTACAAAGAGAATCATCCTGGCCAAATTAAGTAGAGAAGATTCATCCTTATCTAGACCAGCATAGTAACTATGATGGTAGGAAGAACAGCGCTACAAACCAGGTAATGGTGGCTGTGGTCATCCTCTTGCCCTTTGTACAATTTTCTTTTTCGTTATTTAAAAAAATTATCATTTTAAAAAATTAAATTTATTGGTATATTTATTTTAAGTATACATAATGGTCACATTAATCATAGGGAATTTATAGCTGTACTTGATATAACTTCTTTTTTTCCTCCATTCTCCTACCTCAAAATTATTTTTATTGTTATATTTCAAAGAGGATAGAAGAAAAATGCCAGTTATCCAACAACTGGTTTTTGTTTGTTTTTTTGTTTTGCTTTGAGACAGAGCTTTTCTATGTAGTCCAAGTGGGCCTTGAACTCACTATGTAGCCCAGGCTGGCCTTGAACACATGGTGATCCTCCTGCCTCTGCAGAGTGCTGGGATGACAGGCATTTGCCACCACACCTACCTCTAATAACTGTTATACTTTTCAGAGAAAGACATCCACACAACCCTAGTCCTTGCTCAAAGCTGTACGCGTTAGAGCTCAAACAGCTGCCTCTGAACAGGACTGGACTTGCACATGTGTATGTCATCAATCCAGGCTGACTTGGGTTCAAAAGAACAAAATCCTTATTGCAAGGACCCAAGTCCTTAGGATTTGTCCTTGAAGATGCTAGAACACGAGGAAGACTATACGCACCAAGGTACTAAACTAGCAAATAGCAGTGTCTGCTAGGACACATTGCCTCAGACATCACGGAGCATGAAAAAAATTCTGTGTGAAGATCGCTAGGCAATTTCAGATCCACTTTACCATGAAATCCAGCCATAGGGCTGCCAGATATCTGCTTAATACTGTCAATGCAAGAGTTGTGCAGGTAGAGTAGCACTTTGGTGAGGCTGACTACCCTGGAAAATATCAGCACAATTTGAACATAGAAAGTACGATCTATTTGCAAAAGTTGGTTTAGAAGAGTGACAAGAGAAGAGCTGTGTCAAGCAGGGACCTGAAGCTGTCCATTCTCCCCCCAATAAAAAGCTACCTGAAAATTATCTTGAAGATTAGGTTACAACTGAAGAGCGCTGGTTCCAGGTAAAGGATTTGAAGATAATTTATAAACAGGTCTGGTGTTGCTAGTAAAAGTCTCAGAGATGCTGAGGTTTACTGGCTGACTCAGAGCTGTGTGCTTTTAAAAATGCCTTGATTGCCACGGGTGTAGCTCAGTGGCACAGTGCCTGCCTGGCAAGTGTGAGGCCTTGAGTTGAATTCCTGGAAATAAATAAATAAAATTAAAATTAAAATGTCTCAATATGTCAATAAGAAAAACATACTAAACAGGCCTTTCCTTCCATTTTTGAGTCTTCCAACATGAGGTGGTAAAAGCAACAGGGTATTAAACTTGATCAGTTCTTGCCAGGTGCCTCTCTTATTTCTTTCTAGTCGATTTGATTGTGATTCCCATTAGCAGAGGACAGCACATCAGTCAATTAGGTGAAATTAAAAAAAAAATTAATGTATTTGGTATAGGTTCTCACAATGCATCGCGAACTCATAGCAATCCTCTTTATTCAGCCTCCTTAGTGCTGGGATTATAGGCTGTGCTGCCAGGCTGGGTTTTATTGACCAGCCAGCATGCCCGGGGCTGGGGCCAGCACCACATGTGGTACAGGGGATCGAACTGGGGTCTTTGCACCTGTGCTGGCCTCAGCAGGCACTTAGGCTACTGAGTAGCCACCAGTGTGTCAGTCAAAGACAGAGTTTTGTTTCATTTAAATCTGAAGCTTCCAGCACTGCTGGGCATATTCTCCCTTGTTCAGAATGTGGTTGGGGGCAAGTCTGATAGCTCAGTGGACCAACAAGCCCGCTTAGACAGAGTGTAGCCATTGGGGTTCAATCCCTTATGTGCCAGGCCAGCTCCTCCTGCAGGATGTGCTGAGATGGCAATTGAGACTAGGCATGATGGCTCACTCATGTAATCCCAGCACTTGGGAGGCTGAAAGCAGGACAATTACTAGGAGTCTGATCTACCTAGTGAGACTTCGTAGACCAAGTACATCCTATCCTAAATACAGGAAAAAAAAATTCAGTTGGGTTGCATGGGCCTGGGACCTCAACGGCACCAGTTACATTGTCATTGTGCCCTGTTTCTTTTTTAAAAAAAATGTGTTTGGTACAGGGTCTCACTATGTGCTCAGACTCTTGGTGAGCCTCCTCTTCTCAGCCTCCCCGAGGCTGGGATTATAGGAGTGCATCACCATGCCTGATTTCCTAAGGCAGCTCAGCAAGCCTAGGGGCAGGGCTGGTGAGGCCTGTGGTGTTGGGGATGCAATCCCCTTCCCTGCACTGTCTAAGCAGGCACTTTGTCTGCTGGGCTATATCACTGCCCCTGCCCCCCCACTTCTGCCTTTCCTTTTCTTTGGGGGGGTCGTTTTGAGATAGGTCTCCATATGCAGTTCAGGCTGGCCTTGCGCTCCCTTTGTAGCCCAGGCTGGCCTTGAACTCCCAATGATTCTGCTGTTTCAGCCTCTGGAGTGCTGGGGCAACAGACATGTGCAATCACATGTCTGAATTGTCATGGTCTTGAATTGTGTTCTCAGAGGACAGTTGGGAAGATTGAGTACGTAAAATGGTCTCTTCTAAGTCTCTGTTTTTGTCTGCTCCTGAGTTGAGCAGTCAGGTAATGATCTACCAGTCATCCCCCACTCTTGGGAAGCCCAGGATCAACTTCCATCCACAGACTGGTTCAGGGCAGAGGGCATGTTGTATACAGGGGGAGTTCACTCTGGCCATCCGGGTTCATCCTTAGAGTCTAGTTGTCTGCAGATTTGTACCAGCTCTGTTCCCAGTCTTTTGGTCTTCATAGTCTCTTTCTCTCTGAATCACTCTTGGGGGAAATGAGGCCGTCTTCTAATAGAGGAAAAGAAACCTTAAAGTTAGCGAAGCAACAATTCATAGAAAGTGATGCCTCTCCTTGTCATACCCTCACCTCCCTGGCCACAAGGCACCTCAGCGAGCTGTTAGCTGATTGTAGATATGCCACAGTAGGGTTCCCTCAGGTAGAGGCTTCACCCTCTGGCTACCACCTTACCCGCTTTTGTCATTTCCGGAGCGTTCTACTTCTAACAAGAGGGCAGAAGGCCAAAGATCTGCAAATTCAGCCTCCCCAAGTTATAGAACAAGCGATGCAGAGGTTGTTTAGGCAATAGCATAGGCACAAGTAAAGAGGCTGCACCGGGACCCCTGCCAGGAAAGCAAGCAGAGAGCACAATAAGTGAATGAGTATCTCTGGGGCAGAGCAGGGGAGTAGGCAGGGGCAAGGGAGAGAGCTAGCGGAAGCCCAAGAATTGCAGGGATGGTGGGCGAGACACAGGAAAAAAGGGGCTTGGGGGATGTCAGGGCTCCTCCTACCACCTGGAGGAGGAGTAGCCTGATCAAGGCCTGTTATGGACATGACCTTACCCTAGGTTCTGAGGCTGCAGAGATAAGCGAGGCATGATTTCTACACATCTTCAGTCTAACACAAAAGGAGAGATCTGACCAATGGAAATTAGTGGAGATTTTCTAAATTCATGGTAGTGCATAGTGGACCAGGATACCTCGACTCTCTCCGATAGTTAGTGTTTATTGTTCAGCCACTCAGGGTCTCCAAAAGGCTCACACATGGATTAAGTTACTGATTCCTGACTCCAACCTTATGGAGTACGTACTGCTATGGTCCCTGTTTTACAGGGAAATCTCTGAGGCGGCGCCTGCCTGAGGTCTCCTATCTGGGCCTCAGGAAGGGGAACTTCGCATGGCTGGTCTAGCTCTAAAATCTGTGCTCCTATTGATGTGGTCTTGAGTGAGTCCCCAGAGAGACCATCTGCTTGTCACTTGTTTTGATGATGGAGGACATCAAAGGGGGACCCTTCTGTGACGTCTTGACTCCTTCACAACCCTTGGAAACTGGCTGGCACTTTGTGTGTATTTTGTTTAGCTCCTCTGTGTTCTGAGTATTGGAGGCTGGACTCCTTGTGTTGTGAGCTTCTAGAGAGCAGAAATTGCTTTCTCTTGGAAAATTTTAAGTCACCATAAAAGTAGAGCTTGTGGTATAACAGACAGGTGTGCACCCACCACATTCAACAGTAATCATTTCAGGCCAATCTTTTTTTCTTTTTTTTGTGGCCAGCTCAGCCCTCCCTTGGGGCAGGGCTGGTGCTGCATGTGGTGCCAGAGATTGAACCACCGTCCCTGCACTTGCCTAGTTCAGGCCAATCTTATTCCATCCACTCTCCCACTTAGTTAATGTCCCGCTCTGTAAGTCTGGACTTCTTTGTAGCAAATCTTACACATCAATCTGTTTCATCTTTAGGTATTTCAGTTGTACTCTTAAAACATAGGGGCTCTGAAACACATAACCACAATGTCATTATCACACAGAGAGTCAATACTTCCTTAGTATCATGAAATATGTAGCCAACAATTACAGTTCTGCAATTTTATTTCATACCTGTTCTTCCTTTTTCCTTCCTTCTCTTTTGGTTCCCATCTTTGTTCTTTCTTTTCTTTTTCTTTTTAAAAATAATATAGTTGTTTGAGTATAGGAGGGATCTCTTGTTATTCTCTTCAACACTTAGGTTAGTATTTGACATATGTTAAGTCCTTAATGAATATTTGTGAAGTAAATATATCATCAGAAATGTATAAAAGTTCCTGTCTGCCCGTGTCCCATGATACTAGGCTTTAAACTGAGGGGTTTTATACTGGCTCACATCCTCAGTCCTATTATTATTATTATTATTATTATTATTATTATTAATTTTTATCTGTTATTCCAGTGTCTTACCATGAGCTCACTTTGTAGCCCAGGCTGATCTTGAACTGCAATGATCCTCCTGTGTCAGCCTGCCCAGTGCTGGGATTACAGGTGTGTGCCACCACACCCAGATCTATATATTTTTATTTTGCCAGCATCAGATTTACTTTTTCATATATATATATATATATATATATATATATATATATACACATATGAATCAACCTTGCTGATTTTAATTTCTTGGGATGCCTTTCACCCTCTGAAGACTTGTAATGTGGAATGGTAGCTGCTATCAGTGCCTGGGAGCACTGCTAAAGGCTCAGAGGATATGAATACATTTATCAGGTTGTAGGCAGGGAGCTGTTGCTCTCTTATTTCTGTAATTGTCCTTGGTTTCTGTCATGGGACTAAACTCTTTAATCTAATAAATCCCTGTTATTTTAGGCTACTAAGTGTATAGTTTATTCTATGGCTATTAGAACATCAATTCTGGTGCTTTGCAGCTGGTAGATGGAATTAGTTTCATCTTATTTTAGCTTTAAAAATTAAAATGAAATTATTCACTGAAAAGCATACAGATTGTAAGTGCACACTTTGAGTTCTGTCTTTCTCTTTCTCTCTTTTGGGCTGCAGATTGACCCCAGGGCCTCAAACATGCTAGCAAGTGCTCTGCCACTGAGCTGTAACCCCAGCCCTTGCAATCTGATCTGTGTACACCTGTGGATTCACCACATGAACTGTAATGTAGACTGTTTCCAGCCCCTAAGTTTCTTTGAGCATCTATGGAATGCTCAGCTATGGAATGCTCAGCTCCCACCCCCACCCTGGTTTAGCACCAGTGATTAGAATTGCTCATTCTTTTTTTCTTTTTGTTTGTTTTGTTTTTAGAATTGCTTATTGTTGGTCTTCATTTAAATGCTATCATGTGGTATGTGCTCCCTTGTGTCTGGCTTGCTTTACATATGATTTTGAAAAAATTTTTTATGTATTTGGTACAGGGTCTCCCTATGCAGCTCAAATTCGTAGTGATCCTTCTGTCTCAGCCTCCCCAGTGCCCCAGTGCTGAGATTATAGGCGTATGTCACCACCACCAGTCTCAGTGGCCAGCATGGTGGGCCCAGGGGTGGAGCCAATGTGGCCTGCATTGCCACGGATAGAACCCTGATCCTTGTATTTGCCTAAGCAGATGCTTAGACTGCTGAGCTATCTCCCTGACCCTAAATATGATATTTTTAAGTATTTTTGTTTTTTTTAAGATTAGGTCCTGCTATATTGCCTTGGATGGCCTTAAACTCGTGGGCTTAGCAAGATACATCTATTTTGTTTAGCAAGTGGTTGAAGTCCTTTCATCAAAGGCTAGTGTTCTATCCTGTAGGTACACCTTGTATGGTGGAACACTAGCCTTTGTTCTAGCCTTATCCACTTATCTGCCAATGGACATTTGGATTATTTCCATGTTTTGGTTATGAATAACAATGCAATAAAATTTTTAGTGTGACTCTTCACAGGGATGCATGTTTTAATTTTTCTTGGGTAAGTAGGAGTGGGATTACTAGATTATGGAAGAGTAACTGTCACTCTAAGAAAATCACCAAACTTTTTTTTAGTGAGATTTTATGTTTCTACAGGTAGAAAAGAAGTCTGCACTTAGGGTAGGAAGGAGCTGGCTACTGAGCTCATCGAGACCACAGCGGCCTGGCCATAGTGTGTTTTGGAATGGCTGTCCTATTTTATATTTGCTTCAGAAATATGTGACAGTACTGGTTATTCCCCACTCACAATGCTTGTTATTGCCAGCCTTTTAATTAACTATTTTTTTATTTTTATTTTTGCCTGGCTCAGCACACCCTGAGAGTGGGGCTGGCACGGTACATGGAGCATGGGATCAGGGATCGAGCCGTGGTCCCCTGCACCTGCCTAAGGTTGCCTAAGCAGGCACTTTGCCCCACTGAGATATCTCATTGGTCCCTGTCAGCCTTTTAAAGTTTAGCCATTTGCCCACAATTTCTTCTTGAGAGTACTTGCACAGTAGATTACTTCATGCCTAGCATGTTGAATATTCCTCCACCTATGTTTCGGTTTTCAGTGTTACCTGTGCTTCAGGCCACATCTCTTAAGCATCTGCTGGCAGCTGGCTCGGAAGCAGAAAGGCAGAAATGAAGGGTGGGGCAGGGAAGAGCCACTCATCTCCCTGCACCCAGGAAGCAGAGGGGGCATGAGAGAGCCAGGAAGGGAGGGGCCGGGTTAGCATGTGATCTCCAGAGCCGCGCTCCTAATGGCTGCCTTATCAGGTTATGCCCCCATAAGCCCATTTAGCTTTTGAACTTATTTGTACATGAATCCACTTAATGTTATCCCTTATGTGAACAATTATGTTTCCAAAAGCTCCAGCTACCTCTGAATACTTGAGCCTTTGGTGACATATTAAATCAGTGATAGCAAATACCTTGGAAACAAATGCCCCAACTGCAACTCCAAACCCACTTATTTACTACAAGGTACTCACACTGCAATTAAACCTGAGCACTATGGCTTTAGTTTAGAAAAATCAACTCATACATTAATATCTCTTGTTTAAAAAAAAAAAAAAATCAATGTTGTGTGTTACCCTGTTTCTGACTTTTTTTCTGTTTGTTATTTCTTCTGTTTTTACTCTTCAAAATAAAATAAAATGGGGGCCAAGGATATAGTTCAGTGGCATAAGCACCTGCCTGGCAAGCACAAGGTCCTGAGTTCAATGCCTGGTATTGAAAAAAAAAAAAGGATGAACAAAATAAAATAAAATATTTTTAAAAAGCAACAAGGCAGGCAAGATAACTCAGTAGACTAAACTACCTACTTAGGCAAGCTTAGGTAAGTGCAGAGACCATGGTTAGATCCCCTGCACCACATGCTGCACCAGCCCTGCCCTCTGGGTGGCTGAGTGGGCCAGGGTATGGGCATTATGGTAAAGGCCTATAATCCCAGGGCTGGGGAAACTGCAAACAGGAGGATTACCAGTCCAAGCTGTGTTTTTTAATCCTGTAGTAACCATATACATATATATATATTTTTTAAAAGACAACATATGTGCTACAGGTTTGATACCACTGTTTTAGCTCAGTCCACAACAGTATTAATTTTTAGACACAACAGGGATTTGTAGCAGATAGACCTAACTAGAGTGGAGGAATTATACTAGAGAGCAATAGTGAAGGACATAGGAAAGAGTAGAGAAGAAATTTGAACTTACAGGCCATCGATTCTTGAGTAGAAGAGTGAACTAGTTTTTAGAAAGATGAGACAGGAGCGTGCAAAGCAGTTTTCCACAGAAAGACTGGAGAAGGAAGCAAAGTCCCTCTCATGTTTTTTTAAAAATTTAATTTTTTTAAACCTCATTTGTTTATTTGTGTTATGGCCGGCTCAGCCTGCCCTGGGGGGTGGGGCTGGCACAGCATATGGTGCCTGGGATGAGCCCTGGTCCCTGGGGTTGCCTAAACTTTCCTAGGCAGGCGCTTTAGACCACTGAGCCATCTCGCCAGCCCCCTCTCATAGTTTTTGAAGGCCTGGTAAAGTGGAATTTGTAGGAATGCAGAGACTGACAAAGCTGAGAGACATTGGAATCAACATGGCTTGTTTTAGACTGTACTGAATCTGAGAACACCAGAGCCAGAGCTGTGAAACTCTTGAGAGTCCCTCAGAGAAGTGAGTGAGCAGGGGCAGCCAGTTGAAATGAGTAGTCTAGGCCACATTTGGGTATGGGAACCAGGAGTCCTGGGAAATAGCAGGAAGTAGATGAAGAAGCCAATGGCAGAGAGACCACTGAAGCTGAGGAGAGGGCAGGGTGGTGGGGCATGTGCAGGGCCTGGGGACCAGCCCTGAGGAAGAAACACTTAGGAGATGTGGGGAGAGCACCCGGAAACAGAAGTTACCTGTGGACTTGGAGGATGTAAAAGCATGAAAATACCCCTGAATTTGGTCAAGAGATGGAGATCTATGTTTTTTTCTGCTTTAAGGTCTTAGGTAAGGGAAAAATAGGGAATGAGGGAAAGAAAGGGTCACATATACCTTTCAATTGCTCATAAGAGAAGAAAATGAGATAACAGCTTAATAAGAAGTAGAATAGGCTGGGTGTGGTGGTGCACACCTGTAATCCCAGCACTCGGGAGTCTGAGGCAGGAGGATCATTGCAAGTTCAAGACAGTCTGGGATACAAAGTGAGCTCAAGGCCAGCCTGAGCTGCATAGTGAGACCCTGTCTCAAAAAGACGAAAAACTTAAAAAAAAATTAATGGAGGCCGGGTCCCACGGCGCGCGGTCCGCATGACTACAAGGTAGGGACTCACAGCCTGCCTCCATCTCCCGGCTCTTCTCGCCTGAGCCCCATTCCTGAGCCCATCCAACGTCCGGTCTGACCTGCGAGACTGCAAGTCCGGTCTGGCCCCCGCCTGCCGGGTCCCATGGCCTGCCTGCATCTCCCGGCTCTTTCCACCTGAGCTCCATTCCTGAGCCTATTAGCCATCTGGTCTGACCCATGCCACTGCAAGACTCCTCAACTCCAGAGCCCACAGGGCCTCACAGCAGCCAGCAGACCAAGCTGCAACTCAAAGCCAGGCACCACTGGAGGAGAACAAGCTTGGTGGATCAAGAGCAAACTCCCATAGGTGCTAACAGCAGAATGTCACCACAGTATAGAGATCACTGCCATACAAAATGATAATGACAAGGAGTAAGATGCAGTCACAGGGCACAAGCCCACCCAAATCAAATACAGGAGATGATACTATGGAAGAAAATGGGAATCAGGCAGCCAAAAACTCTGAATCTGAGGTAGACAACTACAGAAACATATAGAGCAACTCAGGTCAGAGATAACATCTGAAATAAAAAAAGAAATGCATGAATTAATAGACTCTGAAGCGGAAAAACAATTGCAGAAACATATGGAGCAAAGCAGAAAAGAAAGAATCCCTGAAGAAAAAAAAAGACATGTCTAAATTAACAGCATCTAAAGTAGGAGAACAAATACAGAAAGGTAAAGAGGAGAGCAGAGCAGAAATAATCTCTGAACTAAAGAGAGAAAAGATAACTATAATGAAAGACTTAAG
>PVKN010011700.1:0-21485 GCA_004027915.1 Capromys pilorides
GGGGGTGGAAATCTAATGGAAACACAGGACCAGCTATACCAAACCTTGCCCTAAGTGGTCTTTGTACATCCTGCCACCTTACATGCTTGTCTACCTAATCAGAAGATGCTTTTCCTCTGAAGCAAAAAAAAACCTCAAAACAAAACTCCTATAGCCCAAAAGTTCCGGAGTAATAATTTAGCAAAAAACTCACGCTTCACATTACAATCAAGAGCTGTTCCAGACACTATGCTTTATTTTATTTTACCCTCACACCAATAGGACTGTAGGGAACTTACCCGCACCCGGTTGATGCCACCGTAGTGGGGCACCATGGCCAGCTCCAGCTGCGGCTTCCGCTCTTCTTCTTCCTCTTCATCTTCGTCCTCCTCTTCGTCGCTGCCCTCTGAGGGCGGGGACTTGGTGCCGTGTAAATTGTGCATCCGAAGCAGCATCAGTCTGGGGATAAGTATTGGGTAGTAAGCTGGGCAGTGGAGGCCAGGCTGCTTAGGGAAGAGGGAGGCTAGAAAACTAAATTCGTGGGTGGGGTGAGGCAGACGCTCCTGAGGAATGAGGTGGAAACAAGAGGTTCAGACCCCTGAATCTGGGAATGCTTTGGGTCTCACCTGTTGCTCTGGGCGCTGTCCGCTTGGGTCCCCGCACACAGGTAAAGTGTAAGAGGAAGCTCTGTTCTGTTGTCCCCCAGGTGATCTCGGACTATATCGAAGCTAAGACACGGGGCGCCTGGGGATGGAAGGGGCTGGGGAGTGAGAACGCGACGGACCATCTCCGTCTCCACATCCCTCAGAAACTAGTTGTCTGCAGTGTGACATCACCTCTATTAGACCCCAGCCTTCTCTTCCTGGGCACCTTTTAACTTAAAATCTTGGTACCAGTCGCCTCCCTCAGCATCTAGGAGTCGGGGCTCTCAAGCCTACCAGTCTGCGCACGGTGGTACAGTACATAAGCCTCCTCATCCATAACCAGCTCCTCCCCTTCGCGCACCGGCGGCCCCCGGCCGGGAAGATAGACCTGGGCCGGGCCCTCAGCATCCGGATTGTGAGATTCAGTCTCCATAAAGTCTTCAGTAGTACACGTGCGCCACCGTCCCCTGCGGGCCGCCATCTTGCAACCCTCTTCCAGCCGGCGCACAGTAAGAGCGTCACTTCCGGGATCCATTTCCCACCTCCTAAGACCCGCCTCACTGAGCGGTTACCTTGGAAACCTCTAATCCATCAGTTAGAGAGTGCTGTGCGGGAAAAGAACTGAGTCCCGACCCTGGAGAGAAGTCTGCGGCTACACAGATTGTAGCGTGACCTTGGGGCGACCTTCCGCGTGGCAGAGGCAAGGTTTCCTGGGAGTTGTAGTTTTACAAGGAAGCCGCCCCCCCCATTAGCGTTCGGAATCCGACTCCATCTTCTTGATTCCCAGGGCTATCTTTCCATTTAATTAATTATTCATGTATGCAAACTTGAGCACTTACTGGCAGGGTGACCGGGTTTCTGCTCCCTTAGGACCAATAAAGACGGTACCTTTTCTCTCCCTGTATGATGGCTTTAATTCGTTCCAAAATGCTTTCGTGTAGACAGTGTGGGTATTATGCGTTAGTCGTTGAATGTATCCTCTAGGGGCAGTCAAGTGCCTAACCAGGCGTTCATATTGCAGCTCTGGTCAGCGAGCACTTAATCAAAAAGTCCACCCTCTGGAGGCAGCGTTTATAAGCAGGGCAGCTCTCTTTATTGCCTGTTGGCACCACCAGTTTGACTAATTGGTATAATGAAATGTTGGAAATAGATTCTCATTGATAAGATTAATGGCATTCAAGACTGAGAGTTGGCTGGGATGTGTTAGACATTGTCCTCACTTGCATGAACAGATTATATAAATCAAGCCTTGTGGACTGTAGCTACAGGAAATAGGTCCCTAGATTTGATCCTGAAACGTTTTGTAAAAGATCTGGGGATCTTTCTCCCACTCTTTGGGGTCTCTTTACCCTGGTCTCTGGACCCTTCTCTTCCCAGGTCTTTCTCCCATCTCCCTGCAGTCTGTTCTATCATTTTTTTTTTTTTTTTTTCCTGTGGTACTTGTCTCAGTTTGTTTCCTCCAGACAAGTTGGGTGGGATAAGAAACAGACACAGAGCTCAGGCTAGGGCTGAGGAGGCATAAAAACATGGTTTATTCCAAACACTGCAATGTGGAGGGGAAGAGGAGGGTCAAGGAAGGTCAGTGAAGTGTGGGCTCCCAGACCCTCCTCCCTGCAACCCAACCCCAGGCCCGGCTGGAGGTCTGGGAAGAGGAGGCTTTGGGGGATCTGCTGGGTCAGAATCGAAGGGTGACAAATTAGAGTTGGATCCGGAGAGGATGTGGTTGGTAGCATCTGCGCTGGTAAGGGAAGGTGGGAAGTTTAGGCTGAAAGGAGGTTTGGGATCAATTTGGGAGAGGGGGAGGTAGGGCTTCAGTTGGGGTCAGGTCCTAGGTCAGAGTAGGGAAAAGCCAACGAGGGTGGAAAAGGAGGGGGCTGTCATGGTTTGATATCAAGGGTCACGGTCTGGATGGGGCAGTCTGGGATTTGGGTCACAGTCTGGGGTCGGATGACCATTTTAGGTGTCGGAAGTCACAGTCTGGGGTCAGGGGTTTCTGTGTGGCGGGGCAGAGGTCTGGGGTCACAGTTTGGCGAATGCGTCTCACAGTTTTGAGTCCGATGGATGAAAGGTTTAAAAACGGGCTTCCCCGGAGGCGTGGCTGGGGCCGGGGAGCTGCACAGTGATGTGGGGGCCACGGCCCCGAGCGTGGGGGCGGGGCGGGGCGCGACCCTCCACCTGCCGCCCCCTCTGGTGACGTTAAAAAGCCCTTGTCGGGTTTAAAAAAAAGTCGGGTGGGCTCCAAGACCCCCACCCGCCCTCTCGCTCTGTGACTGGGTGAGATCTGGGCGACCAGATCCCCTCTGGCTCGTGATACCCCAATGCAAGGGGGCGCAGGACGCTGCTCCAGGCGGGGTCCGACCAGTTGCACGTGGTTCCTCCCCAGTCCACGCGGGTCCTGTCCAGTGCGCGCACCTCCTCGGGCCGTGGCCTGCGCTGACCGAGGGGGCGGCGGACCCCCCGGGCCGTGTCATACCTCCGACTCGAGGCTGGAGAAGTGCGCGGAGCCCCGGCGCGTGCTGAGCTCCCCGCCCCGGTGTCTCCGGTGGGACGCGGTGGGCAGCGGTGGCCCCCAGTGCGTGGCGTGCGGACACCGGCGCGCGTGGCGCGAGGGCCCGGTGAGCCTGCGCGCGGTTGCGGCGCGGGGACACGAGCTGAGGTCCTCCAGCGAGCGCGAGGTGGGCGCGGGCGGCGGGAGGTCCCAGCCCCCGGCCGCGCGCCGGTGCCGGTGGTGGTGGGGCGCCGCGGGGGCGCGGTGGGAGGCGCGCAGGCGGTGCGGGTGCGGCCGCGGGCACCCACAGCGAGCCCGGTGCCGGGGCGGGGGCCCCGCGGCCCAGGGAGGGGGCGGCGGCGCCCACCAGCCGCCGTCCAGGCCGTCGTGCGAGCAGCTGAGGTGGCGCGGCGGCGGCAGCAGCTCCAGGCTGGCGCAGTGGCGGCAGTGCCAGGCGGCGGGCCCGCTGCGCGGGGGCAGGTAGTCCCAGCTGCCGGCGCGCCAGCCCCCGAGCTTGTCGACGGACCAGTAGCGGCCGGGCGGCGGCCCGAGGCGCTCGGCGTACGGGTAGGGGAAGTCGGCGAACCACCAGGGCTCCAGGCCGCCCAGCGACGCGCCGCCCAGGCTCTCCGAGTCCTCCGAGTCCGACGGCGACGGCTCGAGGTCGAGGTACGGGCAGGGCGGCGGGGCGGCACGGCACGGGGGCGGAGCAGCCGGGGCCCCGCCGCCCGCGGCCCCCGCGCCCCCCGCGCCGCCCGCGCCCGGGCCCAGCAGCGGCTGGCTCTCGGGGTCCGCGCGCGGCCACCGCGCCGGCGCCGGCGGGCTCTCGTCCTCGAAAGCCAGGCGGCACAGCGGCGGCCCGACGGCGGCGGCGGCGGGAGGCGCAGGCGGCGACGGAAAGCCCGGGAAGGCGCCCGCAGGGGGCTCGCCCGGCTCCTTGTCACGCACAATGGCGAAGTAGGAGGGTGGTGGCTTCTGCGGGGGCTGCGCGGCCGGCGGCGACAGCGGACGCCCGGCCGCACCCCGGGCCGCCCCCCGCGTCTCGCCCAGGCCCAGTCCCAGGCCCTGCGGCTCAATGGGGCCGTAGTAGCGGTGGAAGCCGTCTGCCAGGCCCGCGCCCCCCGGTGGCCCCGCGCCCTTGGCCCGGCGCCAGCGGTCCACAGCCGCGCGCTCGCGGGGCACGAAGGGTGCGGGGCCGGGCGCCGGGCGCGCCGCGGGGTAGGCGGGGCTGGGCAGGGGCTGCGGCGGCGGCGGCGGGGGCGGCTTGGCTGGCGGCGGGGCGGCCTCCGCATTGCAGCAGCTGTACATGCCCTGTGGGTCGGGGCGCGGGTTAGCGCGGGACCTCCTCCCAGGCCGCCTCCCCAGCCTCCTGCACCACTGGTCTGCGCCTCCCCTCTCTGCCTGCATCTCCTGGTCCCATGGCCACCCTTTCCAGCCTACCCTGGAGAAGGCCAGTAGGAAGTCCATGCGGTGTGTGGGCCCCAGGCAGTGGCGCAGGCGCCAGTACACCAGGTGCTCCCAGGCGAAGACCAGCAGGGAGAGGCCCATGGCCACCAGCAGCATGTAGAAAACCCCCGCCATGTTATCGATGTCCAGCTTGCTGCTCATCACCTCAATCTTGTCGTTGTGGCAGATCCCAGAGAGCCACAGCCGCTCCAACATCTCGATCTCATCTGGGGAAAGGATGTTGGGGTCAATACTGTGAGCATCCTCCAAAGACACCCCTTCTGGTATGGGAGTCCACCCTCCACCCCCTTCCTCTCCTGGGCCTGGTCTTGGTCTTCATCCCCTCCATCCCCAGGGCCCACGGGGTCCTGTGCCTCCCCTCCGTGCTAGAAATTCCTGCAGGCAGCCCCACCGTCCCCCAGGAACTGCAGGAGCGCCAGGTCGATGGGTCGCTTCCAGCGGGATCCCTTGTGTAGAGCGATGCCATAGCCCGTGGTGGCAAAGACCTTGCCCGAGCCGATGGTGACCAGCTTGCAGCCCTCATCCTTGCGGGCCATGTAGTTGAGCACAGCAGCGTCATAGATGAAGGCATCCAGCTTCCTGAGGACAAGATTGCATGAAGGGCAGGGTCAGCCCTCTCAGATGACCCAAGGGGCTAGTGGGGCCTCTGGTCTGCCAGCCCCTACTGCTTCAAACTTAACCAGCACCTCTTGCTTGTCGTAGTCTGTAAAATGTAAATGCACTACCTCCATTTCTGGTTTTGCAAAGATTAAGTGGTGCCTAATGCAGAGGAGGTGCTGGAGAAGTGGTCATTGTCAATGGTTTTTTTCTTTGAGACAGGGTCCCGCTGTGTAGATCAGGGTGGCCTTGAAGTCACTTATAGCCCAGGCTGGCCTCCATCCGGAGAGAGCCCATCCTGCCAAGATTGTAGGCCTGTACCGCCATTCTTGGCTTTAACCTTAACTTTTTTTTTTTTTAATTTTATTTATTTGTTTGCTTGTTGTGTTTGTTTGTTTGTTTCTTTATTTATTCATTTTGTGGCTGGCTCAGCCTGCCCTGGTGGTGGCGCTGGCGCAGCATGTGGTGCCGGGGATCGAACTGCAGTCCCCGCAGTCGCCTGAGCCCTCCTCAGCAGGCACTTTAGACCACTGAACCATCTCGCCGGCCCCTTTAACCTTAACTTTTGCATTGCTGGCCTGATTAGGTCTGTGTTTGGTTTTGGTTTGGGGTCCCCCCCACTGCCCCAGCAGTGGGGATTAAATCTAGGGCTTCTCAAATACTAGACAAGTGCCCCTTGACTGAGCTATACTCATCTGTTGATATAAATTCTCCTGCATCCCAAACCTCCCATTAGCTGACTCCACACACCGGAGCTCACACACAAACACCCATGTGTGTGCAAAGGCAGGAAAGGGTCTGAGTGATCTATGTACCATGATGGGGCAGTAGAGTGGGGTACAGGTTCCTCAAGCCAAGTGGCTGGAGCAGAAAGATGTGAGGGGGTGAGGGGAAGGAGGAAGAGCTGGGCCGAGTAAGGTGGTGGAAATGGAGAGGGAGCTCACTGTCGAGGCTCAAAGCCAGGTTAAATTAGCTGGGGGATCCCAGCTGACACCTGGACCCAGCTGCCACTGCCTGCAGGCACTTCTGCCTCTTAGGCAAACTGTAATTTCTCTCCAGGTTTCTCTTTGTTTAGGAAAATGCCCTTAGGGGCAAGAGGGGAGTTTAAGTGGGAAGAATTTGAATTTCCCAGAGTAGGGATGAGGGGGGCTGGGAGCTAGGAGTAGGTGCAAAGTGGTTTTTCAAGGGTCCTAGGGGTGGGGTGGGTGACAACAGCACTGAGGAGCCTTTTAGAGAAAGCTGTCTGCCTGCAGCTGTGGTAGAACTGTCACCACACTCAGGAAAGCGGATCTTCATGGAACCCCAAGCCTCCACATCCCCAGTCTAGGGGGCTTTTAAGGGCTCCCTTTGTTCTGGGCTGTAACACTGGCCAGTATCCCATCCCCTACTCCCTCCTCCTAGTACTTTCTTTCCATTTTCTTTCAGTTCTTAACTCTCTATGTCATCCAGCCATATCTGCAGCCTCTGGCAGTAGGACTGGGGGAAACTGTAATTCCCTGCCCACTCTGGCGTCCAGAGGGTCTTAATACTGGAGCTGGTGCTGGTCTCTCCCCAGCATCACTCAAGAGTGAGCAGCCCTTCCTCTCCCTCTTAGCTTCCCAACACCCATCCCCCTCCAGGACTCTGCCTGCCCCTGCCGCTGGCTGGGCCTTTGCACTGGCTGCTCAGGCACCTCCCCAGCCCCTATTTTATACTGCCACCTTCACCTCGCCTCGTTGCTGTATGTAAGCATTTGTGGCCTGTAACACCGTAAAATGTTATTATCTCGTGTACTGTTCATCTCCCTCCGCTACATTTGAATCCATGAGGATAGCACCACCCTGCCTGGTTCACTGCCCATCTGTGCAGTGTCAATGACGGGCACACATGTGGTGCTCCACGCAGTGGCCTGCATCTAGAGTTCCAGGTACCTGGGATAGGCAGTCACTTGAGCCCCAGAGGTAAGAGGTCTGCTGGGGCAACATAGGCAGAGCTGGGCATGGCGGTGCTTGTCCCTAATCCCAGCACTGGGGAGGTTGAGGCAGGAGGAGCACTGAGTTCAAGGCCAGCCTGGGCTCCATAGTTCAAAGCCAGTCAGACCTGTACAGTAAGACCCTGTATTAAAAAGCAAAACAAGGAGGCTGGGGAGATAGCTCAGCAGTCTAAGGGCCTGCCTGGCAAGTTCAAGGACCTGAGTTCAACTCCCAGTACCCCTGACATGCCAACCCCAAAACCAGGCACAGTGGCACATGCCTGTAATCTCAGCACTGGGAAGGCTGAGACAGGAGGATCACAAGTCTGAACTGTGTAGTGAGACCCTATATCAAATTAATAAATAAATAAAATGATTAAAAAAAAATAAAACAAAACAAAAAATAAAACATAAAAAACAAAACAAGAAGAAAAAGCCAGAAGATGAATTCAGACTGTGAGAAGCAGTGGGCGAGGCCTCAGAGCTCAGGCCTGGGTATATGGGTACTATGTTAAGAGCCGTCTTCCATAGAGAAGGTGAGCACAAACAGTGGGGACTTTCCATGTAGGTAGGAAGGTGTGTGCTGTGTGTGCGCACAGTCTAGTTTTTCTGGAAGAAACTGAAAAGCGGCTTTTGGGAAGGGACACTGCATGTTGCCTTTTTGCCTCTCCTGTGAGTGCAGCAGAACCGTGATGGGGGTGGGCGGAGCCTGGGGACTCCCTGCTTCTCTGCTCCCAGAGGCCTCTCCTTGCCCTCCTGGGAGGCTGCTGCCACCTAGCTGCAGCGCCAGCGGCAGGCTGAGCTGTGTGGCAGGGGTACCTGCTGAGGAGCTGCCAGGCTCCTTGTGTCACCCCGTAGGATGGAATTTTCTCACACTATTCCCTTTGGGAATCAGTAGCTACCTCTGACTGTGTGTTGCAATTTTAATTAAAAACCTGGCTCCTTAGTAACACTAGTGATCAGAAGCTGGCTGCTGCCATATTGGGCTGCACAAGTCTAGGCCCTTTTCTTTTTTCTTTCTTTCTTTCTTTCTTTCTTTCTTTCTTTTGAGACAGGGTCTCACTATGCAGTTCAGGCTGGCCTTGAGCTCACTTTTTGTAGCCCAGGCTGGTCTTGAACTCACACTGATCCTCCTGCCTCAGTCTCCCAAGTCCTGGGATTATAGGCATGCACCACTATGCCTGGCTTTACATACATATATATACATATATACATATATACATATATATATATATATATATATATATGAATAATTTTTTTTTTTGTACAGTGTCTCACTACAGAGTTCTGACTTGTAGTGGTCCTCCTGTTTTCAGCCTCCCCAGCAGCTGGGAGTATAGGCCTGTGCCACCATGCCCAGACTCCATCAAGGCTCAGCATGCCCCGCTGGCACCCGCATGTGGTACAGAGAATCAAACCCCAGGCCTTATGCTTGCCTAAGGAGACGCTTATGTTTAGGAACGCTTAGGCAATCACAGGGACCGCAGTTCAGATTCCTGGCACCACATGCTGCGCCAGCCCCACCCCCAGGGCAGGCTGAGCCGGTCATAATATAAAAATAAAAAATAAACTAAGGAGGCACTTAGTCCGCTATCTTTCCGGCCCTTCTTTTCATTTTTTTTTTTTTTTTTTTTTGAGGCAGGGTCTCATTTGCAGTGCAAGTTGGCCTTGAACTCACTGTACAACTCAGCCTGGCCTGGAACTCAAGGGGCTTGGGGTTTTCCTCCTGCCCCAGCCTGTCACGTACTGGGATTATAGATGTGCACCACTATACCCAGCTGAAGTCTTCTTTCATGACTCAAACTGCACTGTCATGGCTGCCTTGACATCCTAATCAATTAAAAACATTTACCTTTCACGGTCATTTTGACTTTGGGGAGGAGCCAGAAGTCGCATAGGGCCAGATCTGGTAAACCCAATGTGGAGGACAGCATGATGCCCTTCCACTGGGTGGTGCTGAGTAGCAGCACTCACCATGTTTAGCTCCTACCTCATGAAGACACTCAGGCAAGTGGACTTCCTGAGCTGCTTCAGAAAGGGGTCAGGATGGCCCAGTGTGGTGGCACACACCTGTAATCTCAGCACTTGGGAGGCTGAGGCAGGAGGATGGGTGTGAGTTTGAGACCAGCCTGGGCTACAAAAGAGAGCTCAAGGCCAGCCTGAACTGCATAGCAAGACCCTGTCTCAAAGACAAAAATAAATAAATAAATAAATAAATTAAAAAGAGGAGTAGTTTGAGAATCAGTACTGGCAAGAGGACTTTAATGATTTTTTAATTTAAACAGTTACTTTATATTTTGATTTCTCATGTATATTCTAAGAAGAGACAAAAAGAAAATGACATTGGGAATTCCTCAGTAAATATGGTCCCTAGTTACACTACATTAAATTCATAATCAACAAATCCCTTGTGCCCTCCTAGGATAACCACTTGGGAATTCTGAACTTCAACCTCACCAGGAGCAGACTGCCCCGGGTCACGAGACATCTGATAAAGCCTCCAGCAAGACAGGGATGTGGGTTCAAAAGGAATAAAGCCACGGGGGAAGGGAGACTTGAGAAGAAATACAATATGCAAAATGGAAAATATTTTTTTAAAATATTCATTAATGTCATCAGAGAAGAAGATACTACAATCTGAACCATGAAGAAGATTCTGCAAAAGAGTATACTGTGACAGGGGCCAGCAAGATGGTCTAAAGCGCCTGCTTAGGCAAGTTTAGGCAACTACAGGGACCGTGGTTTGATCCCCGGCACAACATGCTGTGCCAGCCCCACCCAGGGCAGGCTGAGCCAGTGATGATGATGATGATGATGATGATGATGATGATGATAAATTATAGGGCTGGCAAGATAGCTCAGTGGTCTAAAGCGCCAGCTTAGGCAAGCTTAGGCAACCTCAGGGACCATGGTTCAATCCCCGGTACCACATGCTGTGCCAGCCCCACCCCCAGGGCAGGCTGAGTCAGCCATTAAAAAAAAAAAAAAGTATACTGTCACATTTATAAAATTAAGCTGAGCACGGTGGAGCACACCTGTAATCCCAGCACTTGGGAGGCTGAGGCAGGAGGACTGTTATGAGTTTGAGACCAGCCTGGGCTGTAAAGTGAATTCAAGGCCAGTCTTAACTGCATAGTGACACCCTGTCTTAAAAAAACAATAACAAAAAACAAAAAATGAAAGAAGAAATTTATAAAAATACTGTAATTGAGAAACCAAAGAAAAATTCCTAGAAATTAAAAATATGTGCAGCCAGGGGTGTTGCTCAGTGATAAAGGCACTGAGAGCCTGTGAGAAGCTCCTAGCTCTATGCCCAGTGCAAAGATAGACACGCATGCGTGCGCACGCACAGAGGTAAGCAGAGACGTGCCGCTTAATTAACGGGTGGAAGAAAAATCAAAATCAGGAGTAAAACAGAAAGAGTAAAAGAAATAGACTGTCCAGAAAATTCAACATCAAATTCAATGAGTTCCAGAAATAAACGAAATGAAGGAGCAGGAGAAACTATGTAGAAGTCGAGAAAACTAGAGAAATTTTCTAAAACAAATGGCATGACACAGATATGACTGAAAGGCCCAGCAAGAAAAACAGAATATGCATATTGCTGATGATTATCAGCACGCTGAGGCAAAGGTGAAGAAAAACAGGTCCCATACAAAGGTTAGGAGCAGAATGACTGGCTGCTTCCTCCGTGACACTGGACATTAGGACACAGTGGTGTGATGACTCCACACTAAGAAAACGATGTCTGTGCTGGAATTTTATACCTAGCCAGAGTGTCGATCAGGGAGGAAGACAGATAAAGGTGGTATATGTCTGTAATCCCAGCACTTGGGAGGCTGAGGCAGGAAGATCACGGTGAGTTCTAGGCCAGCCTGGATACTGAGTGAGTTCATGCTCAGCCTGAATTAAACTGCATAGCAAGACCCTGTCTAACCACAACAACAACAAAATCAAGTTTGCAGGATGGCTGGGCATGGTGGCACACGTCTGTAATCCCAGCACGTGGGAGGCTGAGGCAGGAGGATTGGTGGGAGTTTGAGACCAGCCTGGGCTACAAAAGTGAGCTCAAGGCCAGCCTGAACTGCATAGAGAGACCCTGTCTCAAAAAGACAATAAATAAATAAATAAGTAAGCAAGTAAGTAAATAAATAAATAAAATCAAGATTTGCAGGAGACCATGTTCCTTTTTGTGGGAGACCACCAAACTGTGCTCTCTGAAAGATGAAGCACCTTGCCTCGAACTTTGCCTGACCTTTACTTCAACCTTATTCACTGAGAAATGTAGAGCTGGCTACTTTGAAGCAGATGTTTCCTTAATTGGCCAAAAGAATGTGATTGAGTCCAGCCCAGCATCAGCATAGCAAAGCAGGGCAGAATTGGCCCCCACTGGAACAGAGGCTTGAGCAAGAGCTTGTGAGATTCCAGGGCGGGTATATAAGGTACAACCTCAGCCGAGGCCATGGGATTCAGAAAGAATTAAACCTTCCTGGTAGTAAAGGTGCCAGCCTTGTGGACACCAAGCTATCCATCGACCTGCTAATTAAGAGGCCGCTGTGCCTGTGCCGAAGTGCTCTGTTTCCTCTTACAGCCCTGCCTACAAGCGTTCTCTTCCTTAGCAGCTTCCCTCACCCACCTGCCTGACTGATACCAATAAAAGCCACCAGCTTTTGGACTTGTGGTCCTTTGCTCCATGGAGAGCATTGGGTCGCCCCAGAACTCCACTGCAGAATTCTCTGTTTTGTCTTTCCTGGGCATCTGTGTGCCATACTGCCAGCTGGCTTTTTTTTTTTTTTTTTTTTTTACAGTACCAGGGACTGAACTCAGGACCCTGCGCTTGCCAGGCAGGCACTTACTCTGAGCTATCTCCCTGGCCCTCATACTGCCACGTGGGAGAGGGTACTCCATGAAGGTTTCAGTCTCTTGTCTGAAAGCTCAAAAAAGAACAAGGGGGAAAAACACAGAAAGGTTAAAAATTTGCACACTAATGAAGAAAAATATGCAGTTGGTTCAAAGTTAGCCTGAAAAAAAATATAGTTAGTTCAAGGCCAGCCTGAACTACACAGCAAGACCCTATCTTGAGAAAAGGAAAAGCCTGGCATAGTGGCACACACCCCTAGTTCCAGCACTCTGGACGCTGAGACAGGAAGATCACCAGTGAGTTTGAAGCCAGCCTGGGCTATATAAAGGAGTTCAAGGCCAGTATGCACCATATAGCAAGACCTGTCTCAAAAAACAAAACAAAAAGCATGCCAGGCAAAGGAGCTCATGCCTATAATCCTAACCCCTGGGAGGTGGAGGCAGGAGGATCCCCATAGGTCAAGGCCAGCCTGGGCTACATGAGCAATTTTAAGGCCAGGCCAAAGTACACAGTGAGACTCAGTCTCAAAACAAAACACAGAAACAAACAAGCAGTAAGGGAAAAAAAAAAAAAAAAAAAAAACCTGGAGGGGAAAAAAGGTACCCCTGCAAGGGTACCTTGTGATACCACAGAATCCAAGTTAAGAGGGAGGCAAATGGTGACCCCAACATGGTGGCAATGTACCAGCCTATAGCAGGCCTGAAGACCAAGACTGAAACCTTTTTAGTGAGATGGAATTAACAGACCATTTGATGCTTCTAAACACAAGAAGAGATTTGCATAGTTAACAGAATTTGGGTTTGAATTAATTAAACACAAAACACTAAATGACTGAAAGGAGAAAAAAAGACAATTACTGTAATAACTACAGGAAAAACAAAGAATTGTGTAGAAGAAGAAAGTAATCGTGGTTTAGCTGTGGGAGCATTTTACAGCCATAATATGTAAACACTGAATATTCATCTAGTCAGAATCAATGTGGGAAGCTAGATGGATTTAAATATAAGAGCACCAGTATGTGCCTTCCACAGGGAGAAGTAAATGGAAGATGCCTAAAATTGAAAGACTGTGGGGGCTTGCCGATTAGCTCAGTTGTTTAAGCCCCTGCTTGGGCAAACTCAAGTCAGGCGCAAGAGACCACAGTTCGATCCCAAGCGCCACAAGCTGCGCCAGACCCGCCCTTAACACAGCCTGAGCCAGCCAAAAAAAAAAAAAATGTTCTCCAATTTTTAGGGCTGGCCAAATAGCTCAGTGGATTAAAGCACCTACTTAGGCAGATACAGTGGGTGGGTTTTGATCCCCAGAGCACACTGAGACTGTGATTGAGACTGGGTGTGGGGGTACGCGCCTGTATTCCTAGCATGCTGGGAGGCTGAAAACAGCAGGATCACTATGGGTCTTATCTGTGTAGTGAGACCCTGTAGGCCCTGTACTAAAATACAAAAAAACCAAACCAAGCTATAGCTGGGTCAGGTGGCACATGCCTGTAAACTACCACTCTGAGAGGCTGAGGCAGGAATATCTCAAGTTCATGTCCAGCCTGAGAAATTTAGTAAATGAGTGTCTCAAAATAAAAAAAATAAAAAAATAAAAATAAAAAGGAGGGGAGCAGGGAACATCACTTAGTGCAAAGGCCCTGGGTTCAACCCCCGGTACCTGGGGAAGTGAATCCAGAGAGAGCTGAGGAAACATGGTATTCAGGGTTGGTGAGGGAGGCAGTAGCCAAATGGCCCGTAGAGAGGGGGAAGCGGATTCCTCTGGGCTGGGTGCAGGGAGAGTAGACTGAGCGGGCACTGCTGCTTCTCATGGTTTAAAAAATCTTGTATTTCTCTGGGTAGATAGCTGACAAAAATAGAACTAAAAACTAGAAAAAAATTGCAAAAAGGGTTATGGGGGAAAAAGGAACCCAGCAGAAGCAGGAAATCAAAGCAAGAGGTGACAATGAGACAACTGGGGTGTCCTTTGTGAGTCCCAAGGCTTCTGGGAGTGGCTCTGGGTCCTTGCTGTGGACCTGCGGCAGCCAGGCCCCAAGGTTGAGCGCCTGAGCCCTAGAACCAACCTGACCGGCCAGCTGGGGGTCAGGTCCCAGCCCCGCAGCCTCACAGCTGTGGGGACCTTGCTGTCTCTAGGAACATCGACTTGAGTTGGGAATACAGAAGGCTGAGTTGGGTCTTCTGGCAAAATTTACAAACCAGAGTCCCGGCTGCTGGTTCTCAGAATGAGGCCTTGCTTATACAGCTTCTACAGAGGTGATCAAGTTAACACGGGGGCATGGAGTGGGCCCCAAAACCTCAATCTGACTGGTGTCCCTATAAGAAAGGGAGCTCTGTGGGGGAGATGCTGGTAGGAGGTGAGAGGTGGGGGATGCACACCTATAATCCCAGCACTTAGGAGGCTGAGGCATGAGGACTGTTGAGAGTTAGGGACCAGCCTGGGCTACAAAGTGAGCTCAAGGCCAGCCTGAACTGCACAGCAACAGCAAGGCCCTGTCTCAAAGAAAAGACCAGGGGGCTGGCGAGATGGCTCAGCAGTCTAAGGCACTTGCTCAGGCAAGCTTAGGCAACCACAGGGACTGTGGTTTGATCCCTGGCACCACATGCTGTGCCAGCCCTACCCTCAGGGCAGGCTGAGCAGGCCATACATAAATAAAAAGGGAGAGCTCTTCCTGTAGAAGGCCTGTGGTGACCTGTGAAAATAGTTTGTTACTCTCTTAACTCAGAAAGCCCCACAGACTCAAATCTTCCTGTTCACTTTAAGAACAGATGGGGGGGGGGCAGCGAGATGGTTCAGTGGTCTAAAGCGCCTGCTTAGGAAAGCTCAGGCAACTGCAGGGACTGCAGTTCGATCCCGGCACCACATGCTGCGCCAGCCCCATCACCAGGGCAGGCTGAGCCAGCCATAAAATAAGTAAATAAAGAAGCAAACAAACAACCAAGCAAACAAATAAATAAAAATTAAAAAAAAAAAAAAAAAAGGACAGATGGGAAACTGCCCAGGTCCTCAGGGGTGTGCTACGTGAAAGGCCACAGGCATCTGAATGGTGTTACCTTAAAGAAGAGCCATGTGCCACGCTGGGGTTACACTGCCAGATGGCAGGTGTGCACAGGCCAGGCAGTAGGGCTGGACCCAGGCTTGATGGCCCAGAAAGAGTGCGGAAGCCTCACTGCACATGCTTAAAAATGCAGAGTCATGCTGAACTTCAGGGTTCAGCTGTAGATTCTCCAGTCACTGAACACAGCCAGGTGGACAAAGCACCCAAGCTGCACCACGGGACTTATGGAGCTCAGGGCCAGACTGGCATGTGCATGAGCTCCCCCACCACGAGATGATCCTCACTGAAGGGAAACAAACTGTTCCCAAATCAGAGGATGAAGCTGCACAGAGGGAAAAGATGTCCCAGAAGAAACTGAAGAAACAAAAACTTAAGGCATGGGAATAAATGAAACATAAAATAAATGCAAATAGAAAGAAAGAGTAGTAAAATTTGAGAGAGAGAGAGAGCACAATCGGATTGGTGTATACCCCTATAATCCTAGCACTCTAGGAGGCTGAGTCAGGAGGATTATAAATTTGAGCCCTAATGGCTAATTAGTGATTTAGGGAAACCTTGTCTCAAAACAACAACAACAACAAAAATAAAGAAAAACAAGGGGTGGGGGCAGGGAGATAGTTCCATGTCACAAGTGCCTGCCTGGCAAGTGCAAGGTTGAGTTAGAACCCTGGTCTGGAAGAAAAAAAAAAATCAAATCAACAAAAGCCAAGGTCTAATGATGTTGTTCAGTGTGTAGGCTTTGGGTTCAAGCATCAAGCACTAGGAATGCAAAACAAAAATAAAAAACAAAAAACAAAATAAAACCGCTGGGTCTGGTGGTGTATGCCTATAATCCCAGCACTTGAAAGGCTGAGGCAGGAGGATCACTGTGGAGTTCAAGACCAGGCTGGGCTACAAAGTGCGCTCAAGGCCAGCCTGAACTGCATAGCAAGACTCTGTCTCAAACACACACACACACACACACACACACACACACACACACACACACACACCACACACACCTGGAGGTTGAAGACCTGAAGAGACACAGGAAAGAGATCACCGTCTCCTCCGGCCATCGAGACTTCCAGCCTCCAGGGCTCCAAGACCAAAAAACCCCAACAAGACAGTCACACTGGCCCAAGCAAACAAACTCAGTGAGTTAGAACAGAACTTGATGCATAATAAGCACTATGTAAATTACAAGGACAACGGGAAGGAGACCCAGCCTTGGCACGGAGGCAGAACAAGTAGAGCTCTGGCGCTGCCGACACCAGTGTGAATTGGCAAAAGCACGCTGGCAGAGGCCTGGCAGAATCCGGCCCACCATCCCCAGGCTGCACCCAGCCCTGGGGCACACCAGGAGAAGCCAAGATGAGCATCCTGAGATGCAGCCGCCGAGGATGAACGTACAGGCCCACGTGATCTCGAGGGCCAGGTTTGAGACCACTGCGTGGGCACCAGCTCTAGGCGGGTGGATTCCACTGTAACTGCACACAGCGCTGTCAGACAGCAAGGAGCCGCCAATCCAGTGACAATGCAGAGCAGAATACACAGGACACAGAGAGATGGCCTGCCTGGTGCTGTGTAGTTGATGTCCCAGCTAGGGAAAAGCCGCTCACAGGGATGTCTTAGGGTCCCTAGAAGCTTACAGGCTGGGGAGGTGATTGCTACTATCTGTATGGGGAAAATACAGATCTCCTCGGTTCCTGAAGTCAGGAAGGTATGGATTTGACATGTTAGGATGAGGTGGCTTGGCCTGGCTGCTCACACCCTTGCTATTTAAAGTTCAGGATGAAGGGCCAGCGAGATAGCTCAGTGCACTAAGTTCCTGCTTAGTTAGGCAAGCGCAGGGATGGGGTTCCATCCCTGCTGCCACTTGCTGCACTGGCCCTGCCCCCTGGGCATGTTCAGCTGGCCACCAAGACCTGTCTGTAGTGGCACATGCCTGTAATCCCAGTGCTTGGGAGGCTAAAAACAGGAGGGTCACTACGAGTCTGAGCTGCTTAGTGAGACCCTGGACCAAAAAAAAAAGCTCAGACATGGCAGATCTGGAAAGTCAGCCCTCCAGGCTTTGAGGAAGGCTGAGGGGTGGGCAAGGAAGGGCTGTGGGGAGGATGCTAGGGTGAGGGGAGAGAGTGGAAAAGTCAGGTGCTGGGTAGTGCAGGATGCTCAGGGCGCAGCTCTGCTCTGGCCTTTGTAGGCTGCAGGTTGCTCATGGGAGAATCGGAAGGGAAGGCTCATGGCCGTGTGCTGACTACCATGGTGTGTCCGAGGAATACCGTAGATAGGTTGGGTTAAGATGTAGATGTGGATTAACTTCACCTCTAGTTTTTATTTCTTGCTCTTTTTTTTTTTTTTTTGGCAGGGTATAGCCAAGGCTGGCCTTGAACTCAAGGTGGATCCTGCCTCAGCTTCCTCACTGCTGGGATTATAGGTATGCACCATGCACCACCATACTCTGCTCAGAGTGGGCATTTCTTTCTTTCTTTCTTTTTTTTTTTTTTTTTTTTTTTTTTTTTTTTTTTTTTTTTTTGTCTTTTTGAGACAGGGTCTCGCTATGCAGTTCAGACTGGCCTTGAGCTTATTTTTGTAGCCCAGGCTGGTCTTGAACTCACATCGATCCTGCTGCCTCAGCCTCCCAAGTGCTGGGATTACAGGCGTGCGCCACCACGCCTGATCAGAATAGGGATTTCTGTGGGTTCCAATTCTGGCTAACATCATGGGCTCTGGGTCTCAGGGGAGACACACTTAGGCCAGTGAGATGGTCCAGAAAGTGAATTAAACCAGTAAAGAGGAGTTTGAAGCCAAAGTGAACCTGAGAGGGCTGGCTGAATAGCTCAGTGGATTAAAGCTCCCGCAAGCAGGCGCAAGGCCCAGATGTTCCATCCCCACGCCTGCCATGCCAGCCCCGCCCCCAGCATGCTGAGATAGCAATTGAGACTGGGCGTGGTGACACTCACCTGTAATCCCAGCTCTTGGGAGGGTGTAAATAGGCAGATCACTATGAGTCCTGATCTGGTAGTGAGACCCTGAACACCCTGTAGACCCTTCCCAAAAAGTAAAAAAAAAAAAAAAAAGTGAACCTGAGAAACCCAGGAATTTATGGGATTCTCAGGAGGGGGCTGGAGCCTTTGTCTTCCAGGCCCCAAGGTGCAAGGAACCTCTGAATGCCATTTATACCTGGGGGAATGGAAAGGAAGGGAGAGGCAGAGAGCAAAAGAAAGAATTCCAGGAGGGCAAGGAAAATAACAAAAGATATAAGAAGAGTTCTAGCCAGGCACGGTGGCGCAGGCCTGTGATCCCAGCACTCAGGAGGCTGAGGCAGGAGGATTGCAGGAACTTCCAGACCAGCCTGGACTACAAAGTGAGTTCAGGGCCAGCCTGAACTGCACGGCAAAACCCTGTCTCGAAAAGACCAAAAAAGAAAAGAAAGGGGGGGGAAAAAAAAAGAAAAGAAAAGAAAAGAGAAAATGTCCTACATGTATCTATTTCGACAGTTACTGGATGCAGCTACAGACAGAAAATCCAAATTGAATTGCACTATGAGCATAAAAACTCATCAGACCTTCCCCAAAAATTTTTTTTAAAAAAATGTATTTGGTTGTTTCAGGGTCTCACTATGCAGTTTGGATTCGTGGTGGTCCTCTGCTTTCAGCCTCCCCAGCGCTGGGATTACAGGCATGTGCCACCATCCAGACTCTGTGGCCCACTCAGCATATCCTGGGAGCGGGGCTGCCACAAACTGCAGTCCCTGTGCTTGCCTAAGCTTGCATAAGCAGGCGCTTTAGTCCCCTGAACTATCTCGCCAGCCCCTAAAACATCTTATCTGGCTTCAAACTGAGCTATATCCTCTGCCCTTTTAAATTTTTTTTTATTAAAAAAAATGAAAATTAAAAAAAATTTTTTGAGACAGGGCCTTGTTGAATTGCCAAGATGAGGCTAGAATTTGTGATCCTCCTGCCTCAGCCTCTCAGACAGCTGAGAATATGGATGTGCACCACTGCACTGGGAAGAACTAGGGGTTTTCCTGACTGGTGGACCCTTGGGAATCTGTGCTCTGTGGGAGCAGCAGTCCTGCACACCAGGTGACCAACCCTAGCCATCACTGATTGGTCTTGCTGTGGACACCTGACGAGCTGGCCCAATCAGATCCTTCCTAGTGGAGCTAGGCAACAGAAGCGTTCGTCAGAGCCACTGGATAAACAGAGTTTGCGAACCAACCTCACCATGGAGGAGGCAGAAATTATGGTCAAGAGCTGAACTGCCTACCCCAGGGTCCACCAACCGTCTGCCTCCTAAATCACTGCTCTTCCGCGTCCCGAGGATACTGTTCAAACTCTTGGGCCAAGGGAGCCACCATAACACCCAGAATTGTTAGAGCAGAGGGAGAAAACCGGTTCTCCAGGAGAAAGGAGGCTGGCCAGAGGCTTAGGAGCTAGCGTACTTTATAGGCGTGATCTCAGCATCTGCGCATTTCTGCCTCCTTGCTACTCCAAAGGAGGCTCCAAGTACAGCCGGACTTCGGCACCTGGCAGGGAGCCTACTGCATCAGAGACACCCAATAAATACTTGTCAGCGAAAGAAGTGTTGGCTGAATGCATAATGCAAAAGAAAAAAACAGCCCAGTTCTGTGCTATATCTGCCACCTTACCACCTTAGACTGTGGCCAAGGGGATGCTGTTCTGCCCCCCATTTTAGTTCCTTGAGACAAGGTCTTGTGTCTAATTTAGGCTGGCCTGGAATGTGTGATGTCTTCCTGCCTCAGCCTCCCCAGTCTAGGATTATGAGTGCGTCCCATCATGCTCTGCTGCAGGACTAATTTTGTTCAGGACTTCTCCCAGAGAGGGAGGAGTCCCTGGAGCCAACGGGGTGCCCCACCTGGAATCAATTTTCCCTGTAAGATTATGTTTAGGAATTCCTGGACGTCACACATCCCAGACAGCTGCAACCTCTGTCTGACTACATCACGTCCTGTTGCAGTCACTAAGCAGACAGACTAAGTGGGGGGTCACAAGGAGCCATCCTTGGGTGACCCAGGTGGGCACAGGTAGTCACCGAAGAGGAGCGTGAGTCTACCAAAGATGTGTCGGTGGAGGGAGAAGTTGGGATGACTTTGGGCCAGGAGCCAGCCAACCAACATGGCAGCCCTGGGAAGCCAGAAGGGGCAAGCGGTTGGCTCTTGGGAGAAAGACAAGGAGCCAGGCTCTTGAGGGAGCCTCAGAGGAAGGAGTTCTGCGGCTTCTTACCTGGAGCTTAGTGGCCTTTCAGGTTACTAAGAAGCTATATCTGAGCAGGGCATGGGGGGTCACACCCACAGTCCCAGCACTGTGGGAGACCAAGGCAGAAGAATCTATCCTGGGCAATTTAGATTTAGCAAGATCCTGTTTCAGAATAAGGAAGGGTGGAGAATGTAGCTCAGTGGGAAGGCCCTTGGTCCAATCCCCAGCCCTCTTGTGTAGAAGAAAGAAAGAAAAAAAAAAAGGAGGAAGATACAGTATATTTGTCAAGCAGGTGGGATGGCCCCAATATACTGAATAGTTCCGCAGTTTAATTTATAAAGTTTAAATACTATGATGTATGCGGCTGTGAGCCTCTGCTGTCAGTGCTGGGGATTGAACCAGCACCTTTGCACTGAGCTACATCCCCAGCTCTTTTTAATTTTTCACTTTTATTTTGAAACAGGGTCTCACTAAATTGCGGAGTGACCCAGGTCAAGCTCGCGCTTGGGATCCTCCCGCCTCAGCCTCCAAGTATGGCAGGGATAGGTGTGCACCCCCACACCGGGCTCCACTGTCCTTTGCCCCAGACTCTGCCAAGGTTGGTAGTGCGTCGTCCAGAGCTTCATTTAACAAAAGCCTGTGGCCACATTGTATTAATGGTGTTTTCGGGGAGAGGGTGGGGAAGAAAGAGGTCAACCCAAGAAGGCTTGGGGGAGGCGGAAACAAGAAGCTTGGCTTGCAGCTCCCACCGCAGCTAGGATGCACATCTGAGCGGTGGGGAGAAACAGCCAGAAATCCCTGCAAATGCCTTGTTTTTCCCAATAAAGAGGCAAACCTCTCTCAGCAGAAAACTCTGTGTCCTTCCAGCCTCCTTTCCTGCCTGGCACTGGAATAGGCTCCACAGAGGGCCAGCAGCCTTCTTGGGACCACGAGGCAGCCAACATGGGCATGGAGATGACGGCTGTGAGCTGGGTAGTGCTCAGATCGAGGGCAGCAGCTCTGGGCTACTGGGCCAGCTCTGGGCTTCCCGCACAAGGGGAGCCTCTGTCTGCTCACGCTTTCCTAACCAATCTGAGAAATGTGCATATTTGGCACCTGGTTATTATCAGCCAGTGCTGGATACATAGGTGGCCCAGAGTTGATGCTCTTTTAAAGTTAACAGCATGGGTGATTCTTCCATTTCTGTAAAGCCTGTCTTTGCTTTCTGCGGTTGGCTCTGAGACTCACCTAACTCTTGTGCTGACC